>VHZZ01000495.1:20572-39336 GCA_009801015.1 Silene noctiflora | reverse complement strand
TAGTTTGCATAGAAATGCGTGCTAAAATGGTGTAAAAACTCTATGAAAAATGCACGCATCAGCTACTTATATAGGGTCCACAATTTACAATCCATCCAATCTTGCGGTGTGGGTATCCAGAAAAACAGGCCCAACTGAGTAGAAGTTCTTTAGGCGGGAAAACTAAGAGAATTTTTATTCTCTTAATAGTAAGGGGGATGATATAGAAGCTATTGTTCCCATGATCCATTATATAAGAGTGTTATCGTGTCCATCCTCTTTCATAAATCATTAAAGGGCTTAAATTGGGAAACATGAGCATCAATTACAAGGACCTATTTAAGAAAGTATATCCTTTCTAAATGCAGAACAAATGTTCTAAAGTAACTATTATTTCTAGGTTCAAGTTCTTATTAGCTATTAACAAAATAATAAGGGATTTGAAGTTCATATGTGTTAGTCTTCTATCACTGAAATTATAATTTGCTGGCATATGGCTCCCATGTAATACACCCTTGTCAAGTTGTCAGTTATCACAGTTCAGCCCTTGTTTAGCCCCTCTCCTTTTCTATTTGTTTTAGAATGTAGTGATCACAGTTCAGCTCTTGTTTACCTCTGCTTCCATCTGGAATACTCAATGGTCAGGCTGCACACATTTGACCCCTATCCCACTACAGGTGAATGCCTTTAAGATGCTGAGATAATGTTGTTTAAATATTATAAAACATTTACAACAATCCTCATTAAGGACGTGCCCAAAATTGGAGGGAAACAGAGGGGAGGGGGAAGGAGGGAAGAGAAAGGGAAGGAAAGGAGAGGTAGAGAGAATGGGGAGAGGAGTTTTCCCTCCAAATCTTTCCTTTGTTGAAGGGGAATTAATTTGCCTCGGTGGAGGGAAATGGGGGGATCCATTTTATTCCTTTACCTCCACTTTGCTATCCAAACAAAGGATATTGCGTCCCTCCAAATCCGTCCTCCTTTCAAACAAGGCCTAAAAGTAATTGAACCTGGTTTTTATTTAGGCTAGTCTTTATTCCGACTTTTTGAATCTCTTTATTGTGCTCTTTTCCAATGAAATTTAGAAACTGGGAACTGAAACAATGATAAAGACATGTGACTTATATGGGGATGAACTTATAGCAGGTAATTATCAACCAAAGGTTGTTTTAGCTTTACTAGGCCATTTAAGCATTTGGTTTGCCAGATCTTGGAATCAGAGACGGGCTTGCAATGATGCAGATGGCCAGACACATAACTTGAGTTTGGTTTCGGCTGTGTTGGATTTGGAATCCTTTTAATCCCCTTGGTAATTTCTGTTTTGAAGGCTGATGAAAAAGAGTGGAAGAAAATAGTCATTTATCGTCTTTGATCTTTTCCTTTACAAGTCCCACTTTGGGGCTTGTTCATCTCATCTTGTCTCCAGTGCCAATATGCACTCTAGGTTTTTTTTTCCATTTATTTTGGTATGTTTGTCTGTCTTGTTTTGATTGGTTGACCATCGATCTGGAAGCCAAATAAAACAGAGGTATTTAGTGTAGCCAATAACTCATTCCAGAAGTAAATCCAACCCAATAAAGATACCAACTATACCAAATCCCAAAGTCACGTGGTTTAAACCAGATCATACTACTGTTCCTTTGACATGTAAGATATAGTACATTGTTAATTAATGGACACCAACGGGGTGACGGCCATGAACAAAAGATATCATATATGCGGCGGCGTGGTGGGCATCTACAAAGAGACTCTATGGGGATGACGGCGATATACAGAAAGGCACTCTACATTTGATGCCTTATATACACAATTGAGAGATGAGTAATTACGCTCTCAAACTATCACACAATGAGAGGATGATCCACATTACTATTTGCAGCAAACTCACCTTTCATAATCTCTAAATTTGACTACCCTAGTTATGATTCTCTATCCATCATTCATGCTAATGCATTTATTCATTGTGAATAATCTGATCTTTTATTTTCTACTGTTAGCTCAGTCATGGCATCGTCTTCGTCACATATATTGATCTGAATAAGTTTGATTGTTGATTTGTAACTGACTTTGATTTTGGAAGTGAATCAATTTAGTCACACACTGACACACCCTGATGACTAATCAATTTGAGTTTGATTGTTGGTTTGTGATTGACATTTTTCTTGGAAGGGAAACTTTTTAGTCCATACATGACTGTTCTGATTTTGTCCAGGTTGCAAGAGTTTTGCACCTAATATATAGGTTGGTGGTTCAACCAAATGCATCAAGAGCTCAGAATTTCGCCGAAGCATTTATCTCAAGTGGTGGGATAGAGACAGTACTTGTTCTCTTGCAACGTGAAGCAAAGGCTGGTGATCAGGATTTTTGTGACTCCTCTGTTGAAAACAACGATAAGGATTTGGCTGAGGACCGTGGAGGATCAGAAAGTTGCGATGATAATAGACTTGAATCTTTAGAAGTAAAGAAACCTACATCTGAAAGCAATTTGGACTCTGAACGCCTTGGTATTTCAAAGACGGTTGATCTTGATCCTTTAGATGATGGTGAATTCAGTGATACAGGAATGCCTATAGAGAGAATGACATCTGTCACAGAGAACTTATTTGTTACAAATGTCGGTGGAATAAATTTATCCATTAGCGCTGATAGTGCCAGAAACAATGTGTACAATTTTGATAGAAGTGATGGTATTGTGGTTGGAATTATCAAACTTTTGGGTACTCTAGTTGCTTCTGGACAACTGAAACTTAAGTCCAACGGCCCGTTACCAGATGTTACAAGCAGTGCTGGAACACCTGATTCGGGTGGCTCTATGTTTGATGATAAAGTGTCTCTTATACTTTTTGCATTGCAGAAAGCTTTTCAGGCAGCTCCTAAAAGGCTCATGACTACCAATGTGTATACAGCTTTATTTGCAGCCTCGGTATGTGTTCTCTATAGTTGGTTGATTCTGGAGTTTGTATTTGTATTTGTATTTATTGCTTAATCTGTTGTTGGTGTACTTCCCTAAAACATTATATGAACGCCTGGTCTGTATTTTTTAAGTTCCATCATCCGACCTTTCTTCTTTCTGTTTTCAATGCACTTTTTTCTGTATGGTATGCGTGGGATGGCCGTTAGCCTTTCTATCCTAGTCTCGAGGATCATGTCAGGAAAAAATGACAGGCGGTTGAGGGCTAGAGGCCCAAGGAATGCCTCGAGGAATCCCCATACTGGGCTATCCACTTCATTTAAATAAGGGGTTAAGGCGTTTAGGTATTACTCAGAATTGAACTTGTGGTGAGCTAACTCAGGCCTCAAGCAATCTAAATTTGAGCTGATTCGTCTTTTTACTGGCTAATAAAAACCTTTTCATACTACGTAAACCGTAAACATGTTTTAGCCATATTTGCCTTTCCTTGGATATCAGCCTAAAACCTAATTTTTCTTCTCCCATCCCTTCTCTATTGACGGAATATTGATGTAATAAAATGAAAGTAGAGTTGGTGGTATGGGTGAGCATTTAGAACACCCATTTGTCTCTCCACTGTGCATAACTAAAATTACTGACTCTCTGGTGTTTGTTATTTGCTATATCAGTTAATCTCAACAAGTAGTTAGGGTGAGGAAAACACTCAATTTTCTTTCAGTTTAGACGGAATCGTGTAAGTTTCTGTAATGAGGCAATTATAGATGTAAAGGTCTTTCTTATTTGTCTATTTAGATTGCTGTTTGAATAATTGAAGCGGGTTCATGGCAGATTTACTAAATCTTTCCTTACCTGTGAAAGCAGTTCTTTTACACTCCTGCTGGCTGACTTAGTGGGTGTTATGTGTGAGGGTGAAGGGGGATGCTCCCTCTTCTCGCATGCCAGCACTTTTTTTTTCCTTTCAATGCAATTTGTGCTTAAAAGGTGGCGGTGATAGCTGCCATCTACTTGTTATCTTGTTTCTATTACCTTGCTGCAAAAATCCGTTGAGCGAGTACTTAACAGTTTTATTCTTTTTTATTTTAGATAAATGCTACATCGACTGAAGATGGATTGAACTTGTATGATTCTGGACATCAATTTGAACATATCGAGCTTCTGCTGGTACTGTTAAGGTCGCTCCCCTATGCGTCTGCAGTGTTGCAGAGTCGGGTGCTACAGGTCTGACCTTTCTCTCTCCCACAACAGCGTATTCTTATGTTTATAAGCCTTTGGCTTCTCATAATTTCGAAAATATCAGAGATACATTGGCAGATGAGGAGATTTCAATTTAAAAAGGGCATAGTTTCTCTATATAAGGAGAAATTGAACATCCTAGAAATCTAGAATTCACGATAGTGTTTGCCCATCTAGATACTAGATAAATCCCCCTCCTGCGAATAAACCCCAAGGAAGCAAATACTGAAACAGTTTGAGAAGTCCACTGCAACCAAACTTCAAAAATATAGCAAGTAGCCAAGTTCTGGACATCCTCAATTCAACACTTACTGTTAATCTAAAAAGAGTCATCAATGGCTTTTAAATTCAATACACTAGTATTTTTAATTCTTACAATGTCACGAGTAATTGAAATTGTCAATGTTTGAGAGATGAGTTATTATTTGGTGGAACATGTCTGGTTTACGTGAAGTATTGAAGTTCGGATCGGAGTTATTAGCTGTTGTTACCTTCAGAAACTTGGGATGTACCCTCTCCCCCCATCTCTCCTCACTTTTATTCCTTCTTTGTTTCCCACCTCTAGGTTCATTTTCTCCTTCACTTCAAGCAAGATTAAAAAAAAAATACTGCTAGCGCTTGATACAATTTCTCTTTGTATTTCTAGAAAAGTTTATATTCTGTGCTATCTTAATTAAAATTTACTTTCAGGCATTTTATAGTACCATCATTTTATTACTCTTTTATTTACAGATATGTGTGACATAGAAATCTCTTGTAGCTAATACTGTTACATGTAAATATCAGTGCTCATTTCTGTCGACGAACTTATGTGATTCAGTTCTCCTGTATTATATTACAGAAAGACTACACCGTTTTTTTTTTTTTTTTTATATTTGAAAATTTCTGTTAGTGTGAAGATTGCCATCAGCTTATTAGCAACTGGGCTATCTTTTCTTTTAGTAGTAAATCCTAAACCGCTATTTTGTTTTGGCACTAGTTCCTAAACTACTGTCTACTTGATTTCAGGATCTTCTGTTTTTGGCTTGCAGTCATCCAACAAACAGGAGTTCCCTTATACAGATGGAGGAGTGGCCTGAGTGGCTTTTGGAGGTTCTTATTTCAAATTATGAGGTAGTCCATCTCCAAACGCATAACATTTGCTTTTTATGCAGAAGTTTAAAATAGATGGTCTGACTAAAAGCTGACTCATTTTTAATGGGGGAGATATCTTTCTACATCCATCTTGCGATGCTCGTTCAATTAGTTTGTTTATGGCCCTTTATGCATTGGTTAATTAGTTTGTATATCATATTGATATTCTTACTCTCTTGGTGGACCAGAGAGGGCCTGCAAAAGGTTTGAATATGTCCAGCTTGGGAGATGTTGAAGACCTTATACATAATTTCTTGATCATCATGTTAGAGCATTCAATGCGACAAAAGGATGGATGGAAGGTGGGTACATTTACATAATTACTCTCTTCTTTTGTGTATCTGGCTTACACATAACTGCAATGAAAACTCTACAATGGCAGCGACCAGTGGATTATGGCTACAAAAGTAGGAAATTAAAGCATTTGAAAGATAAGAAAGATCTTTATTGCAGAGCTTCCATTAGGTTGTCCTCGAAAAGTTTGATAAATAAATTATCAAAACACCTAGTAATCTACATTAAATATATGATTGTAAGATCTTTATTGTTATTGTCACAATATGTAATATGTAGCCTCCAATAAGCGATGGACATTGACAAAACATCTGCCAGCAATAGTTCCCTTTGTACCCTGTCTGGGAGAAGAATTTAGTGGCTAGTTGTGTCTATGTTGCTGAGGTTCATCAGTGTTTCGATTTTGTCTTTTTAATCTTTCTATAAACAATACTACTTTACTTTCACACTTTTGTTCTTGACTCCATGCAAGCAATTTTTTTGTTGGAAACTCCTTTCATTGTGAGTCTGTGCTCTCTCAGTTTCAGTCCGGTATTTTTTCATTTTTAATTCTTGTGTCCTGAGTTTGTTATTATGTTCAAGTACAGGATATAGAGGCTACAATTCATTGTGCAGAGTGGTTATCTATGGTGGGTGGATCTAGCACTGGGGAGCAACGCATTAGGTACCACCCTTGTCATCCTATATTGGCTTCAATTGTCAGCGTCTATATGGAAATGACTAATTATTGCTGTCTTACTGTGGGAAGAAAATCTTATATAATCGTATGGTCCTTAATTTTGTCACTGGCTAATTTAAAGGTGATTTCATATCATGTTCTTTGATACCTGGGAAAATTTAGATCACATTAGAAAAGGGTTAAATATTTTTTTGCTCTTGCGACTTGGTGTATCTCATAAACTTAGACCATTACAAATCGATGAATAACAAAGAAAGGGATTTATCATTCTTTTTGATGTGTATGATGGGGTGGGCATGGGCGTCAAGCTGGAGGGCGACTTCGTACTAGGTGCATCAGAGTCAGAGAGGTAGATGTAGCATATTACAATACTGGATGGTTGAACTATTACAATACTGGATGGTTGAACTATGTTGGATTTTCATGGCTAATAAGCTTGATATCTTGTCTGGTTTGGATGGATAAATAGACCAGAGATTGCATCAACTTCATAAGCCTGAAGGAAGATCTATCCCAGAACCAATGGGCAATTTGAGACTATGACTAACTCAGTTTTTTAAATTATGAATTCTTTCTTCTTTTATCAATGTGGAAGGCAACTGGAGGACTGATAGTAATTCCATGGTGTTTTAAAGTATCAATTATTACCTTCTTTTATCAATGTCAAACACGTGGGCAAAAATATCATAATAGGAGGTATTTTAACTAGATATGACTGATTTGCTGTGTGACTATCAGTCTACCGAGTTACTTTGTAAATGTAATTTTCCAGTGAACCATAAATACAGGACAATGCTCTTTATGGCTTATATGTGTATTGCTAACACTTCTTCTGATCGAAAAAGCTATTGTTGGATGTAGAGAAAACGTATGTGGTATGATTATTTATAACAGTGACTTCCTTTGACTGAGGAAATTAGGCAAACAATGTAAAAGATATTGTCGAGCAAATCTGTTGTAGTGTTTTTGGTCTTAATGGTAGAGATAAATGTCGGTGGCTTGAGAAATAATTATCATTATGACTAGTTATCGTATTCTGATATCCATTTTGACCTTTTGTCGTATATTATGCCAACTGATTATTTTATGTCTGCATGGAAGACGAGAAGAATCATTACCGATATTCAAGAGAAGGCTTCTGGGGAGTTTATTAGACTTCTCAGCCAGGGAACTTCAGGTTCAGGTAAAATGCTGTTCTGAACTACTCTTCTGTGTAGAAAATATTACATGGAGTCAAAAACCTTTTTCTTTTTAGGGAACCTTCTGGTGATTATTTCTTTCTGATCACTCGTCTTAGCTTAAGGAGAGAATTATGGTTATTTCTGATATCTATTTTGGCCTTTTGTCATATAAGCATGATTTTGTTAGCTAACTTTAAAACTAACAGTGATGGTTTGAACTTGAACTGTATAGTAAATCTCTAGGACCTCATGAAAGGCAGTGGAAACAGGGAGATATTACAGAATTGTGAAACTGCCATTACTGTCCTATGTATAATTCTACTGACTTTCATATATGTCTTTGAGCAGACTGAAGTAATTGCTGCTGCAGCAGCAGGTGTTGCAGCTGAGTGTTCGTCACCAACGAATGCCAAGGCAGAAGCTGAGAATGCTGCTCAACTTTCTGTGGCATTGGTAGAGAATGCCATTGTGATTCTGATGCTAGTTGAGGATCACTTACGTTTGCAGAGCAAACTGTTTTGTGCTCAAAGGACTGTTAATGGCTCTATACCATCTACTGGCAGCTCAAATTCTATAACTGTGGGCGCTGGAGAACTGAAGGATGCTTTGGGTGACCACAAGTCACTCCCTCTTGATGTATGTGCCTGTCATTTTTAATGTTTCTCGTAAAATTAATTGATTTGTGACTTTGATATGCATTTAAGGGATATACACTTATGGTTTAAAATCGCGGTATCGGTCGCGATCACCGACGCGGTAACTGGGTCGCAGAACTGTCCTTTATTCGGCCGTTGTGCTCCGACTCACGGTTTTCGTGGTGATATTTATTTTACAAGCTTTGTAGATATTATACCATCTATTGGCAATTTCACATATTAGTGTAGAAAAGAGCGCCTAAGGCGCGCCTTGGACGAGGCATGAGGCGTGGCCTTGGTGCATTTTAGGTGCGCCTTTTAGACAAGGCTCGAATAACAAGGCTAACTAGTACGAACTTTCCTTATCTTTTTTTTTCTAGACCTTAATTATGCCATTTCTTTTCCCAAGTATTCGTAACTTTTAACTCATTAACATGTTAGCGAACTTGAAAACACCTAAAAAGGGTATTGTTGCCCAAAGTTTTATTTGGAAAATACAAATTTGTTATAAAACTTAGGCCCTCTTGTCCAAAAGGCTGTACTTCTTCACCTTGCGCCTCGTTGCCTCGGTGCGCCTTGTGCCTTTTTAAAACTAAGTTTCATATAAAGTTAAGATTATGATTAATTCTATTTAGAGTACTTAATTTGACCAATTTTATGCAATTTTTAAGAGTTTTTTCATTACAAAATTTGGCCGTTACAAGTTATAACTTGTATGTCGGGTTCATCGTGGGCCATATCTGGTCGAGTTGGCTGATACACGTTATAAATCGGTTGTCTCGGCCAATATTTTCCACTTTTTAATTTACCAGATACATCTCGAGATATCTCGTATCAGCCGCTTCCGATACTGATACATCTCGGGCGATACGGTACGTCTCAGCCGAGATTTTAAACCATGGATACTCTTTTGTGTCAGTGTTACGCTTAATTATTCTAGAATTTTCTAGAATTGATACTTACAATTTGTAGCCAAATCAGGTCCTCGCTTCAATGGCTGATGAAAATGGTCAAATCTCCGCGGCAGTTATGGAGAGACTGACAGCGGCAGCTGCAGCTGAACCATATGAATCAGTCTCTTGTGCCTTTGCATCATATGGAAGCTGTGCAAAAGATTTGTCTGAAGGATGGAAATATAGGAGCCGGATGTGGTATGGTGTTGGTGTTCCTTCCAAAACATCTATGTTTGGTGGTGGTGGCAGTGGTCGGGAATCTTGGCACTCTGTTTTAGAGACAGATGAAAGTGGGAATTGGGTTGAGCTGCCTTTGTTAAAAAAATCTATGACCATGTTGCAAGCATTGTTGTTAGATGAATCTGGACTAGGTGGCGGACTTGGAATTGGTGGAGGCTCTGGTACAGGAATGGGAGGTATGGCAGCTCTTTATCAATTGCTGGATAGTGATCAACCATTCTTATGTATGCTTCGAATGGTGCTCGTATCAATGAGAGAAGAAGACAGTGGCGATGAAAGTGCTCTCATGAGGAATTCAACTTTTGATGAGGCATCTTATGATGGATTACATAGACAATCAGTCAACATGGCTACTGATAACTATGGCAGAGTGTCCACAAGAAAACCTAGATCAGCATTGTTGTGGAGGTAAATGAATATTATAAGACTATTTTTTATTTCTTATGACTCTGTAATCTTCTGCAGGCATTAATCATTAGACATGGCTGGCAATTTAGTACACAGCCTTTCATTTTTCCCTCATAAGTCATAATTGTATGTAATGTTCGACTACACTAGGCTCTTCTGCCTTGATGTGAAGCTTTTAAGGGGAAAAAGGAAATAAAAAGTGTTGAGAGTTGAGCCCCTTCGGCCTTCCTACTTACTACTAAGGCATTTGAAAACAGATAATTCGACAGTCCAAATAGGGGATTCTCCTATGTCGTATCAGATTGTTGTTTGTGGCCAGCCTTTTGGGTTTTATGATATATTTTGCTAAGTTTTTAAGATGATAGTTTGAGTTGTCAAAATTTGTAACATCTTATTTTGAAAAAGGATGGCACTTATTCTTTCTTAGAGAAGTCTTGCGGTTTAATATGGAAAACCCCACTGATCTGACCATAACCTTATAGGCAAACCGCCTAAATTTTTTGTCTGATTCCACAGACATGTAGTTTCTAGGGCTTGTTCTGCGCCCTCACTTGTGTAGTATTATGTGCGTACTAATTTATGTATGATTCAGCTTACTTGATGTATTTTGGGGCAAGAGATATTTTTGGATCTTGCATAAGTGATCATTTTCTCGTACTTTCCTATTGGATTTTGTAATACATTTGCCGCATAGATATTCATTTGGTAGCTATGATCTCATTTGTGTCACCAAATTCCCGGGTACAGCTATCTACAATGAGTACAATCTGAGTTGCTCCAGTTCTTTCCAAAAAATATTATTTCACCTAGATGTCCAAAGAAAGTGTTCTCTGTGCAAAAACTGTAAACAGAGGCCTACCTTGAATTGAAATTGGTTTTTAATACAAATGTTCTGTTAATTTATGTTCATGTTCTTTTTACTTTATAACAAATTTCTTGTTTATATATTTTATACAAGAGATATTGTATACCTGCCTTCTGTTTTGCCGGTTAACAAAGTATACCATTCTTTTCAAAAATTCCCTTATATAGCACTAATTGCTTTGGACATATTATCATTTTTCATGTGCTGATCAGCACTTAGTTTTAATGATCAAGGTAGGAGTCTTTTTTCTAATGAGTGAGGCCGGATTCTGCTGATTAGATTGAATTCATGTGTGGCTGTGTGCTACTCATGGTGATAAAATTGTTTAATTTGTGCTGGTTTTGTTCCCTTTACCTATCTTTCTATTATTGATAGCTGAACTCTTGCTAATGTTTTGTTCAGCGTGCTTTCACCTGTTCTAAACATGCCCATCTCCGAATCCAAACGACAGAGAGTACTTGTTGCGTCATGTGTACTTTATTCTGAGGTTAGTTTCTTCAGTGTTGGCTATTTAAGTTCAAGTTGCTGAAGCTCAACTGTACAGTTTTTTGTCTGTTTCTTTAACCTCTTATCCTTGGTTCGGATACACGTTATGGAGGGTAGGGAAGATGAGGGGGAATGGATCAATCACAATGTCATTTTCCTTCCAAATCTTTCTCCTGTTGAAAGAGTTTCAATTTTACCTTGTAAAGTTGTAGGTAGTAAAGTTGATCTCTTCATTCCCCTCATACTCAATTAAGTGACCAGATAAGGGAAATTATCCACTCTCTAACCCTCCATATTCCTCCATTTAAGAAAAGGGTTATAGTAAACTTCCTTGCTATATGATTATATGTAGACATTAACAGCTGCGTACTTTGATTTTTGCTCTCTGCAGTTTTAGGCGTGATATGCTACTTCCCATTTCACTTTAGATTATTGACTATGATTAATGCTCTCCATAAGTTTCCTATAATTATTAATTTTATTAAGGATCTTGGCGATTGATCCAGGTGTGGCATGCAGTTGGCAAAGAGAGGATTCCTCTTCGCAAACAATATCTAGAGGCTATTATGCCCCCATTTGTAGCTGTTTTACGAAGATGGCGGCCACTTTTAGCTGGAGTTCACGAACTTGCAACTGCTGATGGTTTTAATCCTCTGGTTGTTGATGACCGAGCTTTAGCTGCGGATGTTCTACCTGTGGAGGTGAATGACGTCTTTTAGTGTCCTATAAAATCAATGACTCAATTCGTTGTTTAATACTCCGTATGAATTAGGGCTGAAATCTCGATTCCTTTTTGCTGAACATAACTCCTGGCATTAACTATTAAGAGTATCACTGAGCTTGTACTTCACTGCTTTTCCATAATACTTCCTCTATTCTCAGTCCACCACCACCACCACGTTACCTCTGCCATCTCACCATCAGGTGTCCATTATCAGGATTTAGGTTTTTTAGGATGTGTCAAAACTCAAATGTCTATATATTGGTGCGATGCGCTCATCAAACAATCTATGTTGCTGTTTTAGGGTGCTCTTGCCATGGTATCTCCAGCCTGGGCCGCTGCTTTTGCGTCCCCACCTGCTGCAATGGCATTGGCAATGATTGCTGCTGGTGCATCTGGGGGCGATGCCCCAACGCGTGCATCAACAACTCATCTTAAACGGGACATGTCATTGCTTGAGCGTAAGGCAGCTAAGCTTCAGACATTTTCAAGTTTCCAGAAAGCGTCACAGGTCCGTAATTCATCTCTTGGTACACCGAAGGACAAGGCATCTGCAAAAGCGGCTGCCTTAGCTGCAGCCCGTGACCTGGAACGCAATGCAAAAATTGGTTCAGGGAGGGGCCTAAGTGCTGTAGCAATGGCCACTTCGGCACAGCGAAGAAATGCAAGTGACATGGAACGTGTCAAGAGGTGGACTCTCTCCGAGGCCATGGCAACAGCGTGGATGGAGTGCTTACAGCCAGTTGGTACTAGGTCTGTCTATGGCAAAGACTTCAATGCTCTATCCTACAAATTCATTGCGGTCCTTGTCGCAACTCTTGCCTTGGCGCGGAACATTCAGCGATCAGAGGTTTGTGTTGAGTGTTATCATGAACGATTATGATTGGCAGTATTATGATTTATGAATATGGAAAATTATAATCTTGTATGTTATTTAATGTATTGTTGTTATTCTTCTGTAGATTGACAGGCGTTCTCAAGTTGATATGTTATCACGCCACCGCCTGGCATCGGGGACTCGTGCTTGGAGAAAACTCATTCACTATTTATTAGAGACAAATTGTCTTTTTGGGCCATTCAGTGACGCCTTATGCAACCCTGAACATGTATGTAGCGTGCATTGTATTATTTATGATGATATTGTTATCTTTATGTGATTTTTGTCAGGAAGACAGTGCTAGTTTTATCTATCCAAGGTTAGTTCATGTTCGACTGCTATCAAATTCTGATATTCGGTTCTTTCCATACCCCGCGTGGGCCTCGGTTGTAAAAAGAATGCACTCAATTTTCTATCCAAATTTTCTCAAATGACAATTTATTGTCGTTTAGAAATTTCTTGTTTTTGGGCTGGTCAATATGAACCAATGTTAGGAAACAAGAGAATTGATCGAGTAGAAACTATCAAACTAGGCAACACATCGAAAGGAAATTGAAATAGAATTTCCTTATCACAGTCAAGTGTTTTTTTTGTTTATTTTTGAAGTAGCAGTCAAGTTTTTTGAAAGGCAACACATCTGCTCAAATTGATCTTTTTTTCAGGTGTTCTGGAAGCTAGATGTCATGGAAACCTCTTCAAGAATGAGAAGGTGCTTGAGGAAGAATTATAGAGGTTCTGCACATGTTGGCGCCGCGGCTAATTATGAAGATGATAGAGACGATACACAAGATAATCAGAAAGTTGTAAATGCATCAAATGCTTCTGCCGTAGCAGAGGCAATATCTGTGGAGGTAATAAATGAAGACGATGTTAACAATAGGGCGAGCAGTGATTTTGGCGGAGAGCTGAATGAGGACTATTACCCAAGGCAATCCAATGGTGCAGAGTCTTCAGTACAGGTGTCAGCAGAATTTATTGATCCACGAACTAGTAGTGGGCAAGAAATAGCTGAAGATCCTTCTGCAGTTGCACCTGGATATGTTCCTAGTGAGCGCGATGAGAGAATTTTGATTGAAATTCCATGCTCCATGGTGAAGCCTCTGAGGGTTGCTCATGGGACTTTTCAAGTAAGTGTTGCATGTCCTATGCTGGATAATATTACTATTATTTTCTGAATTGCAACGTACCTATTCTAATTTTACTGCGTAAATATCTGTGTAAGGGGAGATTTTCAAAAACTGAGTCAAACTTGCATCAAATCTGTAACCGTGATATGCAAATGTCATAGACGCTCAACAGATGATTTGAACACTTGGAATTACATTGTTGATAATCACCATTGTCTAACATCCTGACACATAGTTCTTGCAAATTTAGTGAACGACTCCAGCTTAGCTCCTCATGGAAGGTGGTCCTTCAGCCTTCAGGAGTGCCTCACCTATATTTTAGCTCTCTAGATTAAATCTGTAGGGCGGTCCATCATATAATATGATCTATTTTGTATTCATCCTGATCCCTGACTCTTCTCCTATCACGATTCATGAATCAAGCCTTTTCTGATATGAGTACTTTAGATTTAGCGCAACTTTGCAAGCCACATTTGGAGACAGCCCCATAAGAGTTATTTCTTTCGAAGATGAACTTCTCCATGTATATGAAGATTGAGTTGATAAAAAAGAAATTGTGCCAAGAGAAGATGTTTTTTGTTTACTTTAAAAAAACGACTCGTGTAGTGGAAGTTTTCCAAAGCTTTACCCTTCAGATTGTGGGTGTTATTCGTATTGGAACGAGTGTAGACGAAAGACATACTATCTTCTTTTCCCTGAGAATTTCTGCTTTCCATACGGGGGTCAGAGAAAATACAAGGATTAGGGATGAAGCTGTGAAATCCTGTATACATCAAGATTTCATTTTGCCCGCCTGGGCTATATACATTCCAATTTCTTTTGATTTGTTGTTCATGAATCATGAGCCAGATTTATGAGGCATATTACGTTTCAAGCGGCTGCACTAGTGAGCTCTTCTGATAATCTTCAAAGCCATCTGTACTCAGAAAGTGCCCCATTTATTTTAGTGTTATATATTGGAGTTCTGCGTAAGTCACATCAAGAAGTGAATGAATGTCTTCCTTACAATTCCCGAATTTTTTTTGTTTTTTTTTGCGGGGACAGCTACTGAGGTTAAGTCTGCAGATTTGCATTTCAACGGAAAGGCACATCTTGAATAGTTCTTTTTTTTTTATTCAGTTGTTAATTGTTCTCTCAGTTGTTAATGACATATCATGTTTGCCATGATCAGATAACAACAAAAAAGATCAACTTCATAGCTGAGAACGAAGTTAGTTCTTCAGGAAATGAGTTGGATCATGGTTCTGAAAGCCAAGATCAGGAAAAGAATCGTAGCTGGTTAATATCTTCACTTCATCAAATTTATAGTAGAAGGTAAGATAATATGGAATGTCAGTTTATGTAACTTCTATCGCCTGTGACAAATCTTTGGTAATCTGTTCAGTACCAAGAAGATAACATTTCCATAGTTTGTCTTTGTGGAGCACAGTTTTCCTTTAAGCTCTATAATCTTATACTGCGAGTCTGTGATATACTTGTCTGATTTTGTTTTTATTTAATTGCTATTTGCAGGTATCTTTTGAGAAGAAGTGCACTGGAGCTGTTTATGCTTGATCGTTCCAATTACTTTTTCGATTTTGGCGTATTGATTTTACTTTATATCCCTTCTTTTATTTTTGTATTTATTCAACCGGCTTCCACTCCAGTAATTGATTTTGGGTTGTTAACTTTTCTTTGTTATTGATGTTCAAAATGTAGACCAGCGAAGGTAGAAAGAATGCATATCGTGCTATTGTTCATGCACATCCTCCTCATTTGAACAACATATATCTGGCAACTCAGGTTTGTCTTAATGCTACTTAATTTATCAATTTTAACTCCGGGGCGTGGACAAATTTTGTAGATTTGTTTCTCTTTATTTCTGTTTCACTTTAATTTTAATTATTTATGTCTATACTTCGAAGAGACCTGATCAACTTCTTAAAAGAACTCAACTTATGGAGCGTTGGGCTCGGTGGGAGGTATCAGAAACATCTCTGCCTTATTGGTATTCAGTATTAACAAATTTTGTTTCAACTATTTGTGAAATTGATCTAGTTCTGGCATCCTGTCTTTTTTTTCCAGATCAGCAACTTTGAATACCTAATGCAGCTCAACACACTGGCTGGGCGAAGCTATAACGACATCACCCAGGTATACAATATTTATGACACTCCATAGCTGCTAATATCTGTCAGAGGCTTCTTTGATTATGATTATGACACTCCATAGCTGCTAATATCTCGCCTTTTCACTTGTGCCTGATGCAGTACCCAGTATTTCCTTGGATTCTGGCTGACTATTCTTCAAAGAATCTGGATCTTTCGAATCCTTCTTCTTATCGAGACCTATCAAAGGTAGAATAGCTCCTTTGAGCTTTGCTATATGGTAATTTATACTCCTTTTGGCTAACCAATTGGTTTTGTTGACAGCCTGTTGGTGCCTTGAATTCAGAACGGCTGAAAAAATTCCAGGAGCGATATTCTAGCTTTGATGATCCAGTTATCCCAAAATTCCATTATGGCTCTCATTATTCAAGTGCTGGAACTGTATGTTTCTACTTTCATTTATCCTTGTGATATTGTTATTAACGCATTGTAAATTTGTGATAAAAGTATATTCGTGATGCATTTGGTTTTCTGACCTTAATGAAAAGTGAGTGAGCATATAATGATCTGTGTGCAAATGGTTGGGTGAGCATTTGAACCTGATGAGATCGAAGGACTTATAAATGAAGGCTTTACTTTCTACAGTGTTGGGAGTATATATTCCAGTGTCTCACTTTTTCTGCCTGTAGAGTGTAACTAATTGGAAATATGATTCCATGTTTTTGTACTCTAAGCTTCATAGGCGTTCTCTCTTCACAGGTGCTGTATTACCTAGTCCGGTTGGAGCCTTTCACCACTCATTCTATTCAACTTCAAGGTGGAAAGTTCGACCATGCAGACAGGATGTTTCTCGATATTGGTACTACTTGGGATGGAGTTCTTGAGGACATGAGCGATGTGAAGGAATTGGTATAATTTTTTCTCTAGGTCACTTAAGAAGTTCGTTGTCGGTAATATATGTAGTTGACAATTTTTGATACATTGGGCTAATTTCCTAGGTCCCGGAGCTGTTTTACCTCCCTGAGGTAGTAACAAATGAGAATGCTATTGATTTTGGTACTACACAACTTGGGGAAAAGCTTGGTATGTTATCAATATACAGTTTCCGATTATATTTAGCGATTTAGGGCATTACTGTATGTGTAATACTGCGTTTCCCTTGTCACCAACCAGATTCAGTCAAGCTCCCTCCTTGGGCTGGAAATCCTGTTGAATTTATCCATAAACATAGAATGGCTCTTGAGAGTGAGCATGTTTCTGCTCATTTGCATGAGTGGATTGACCTTATATTTGGGTAAGCTATCATAAGCTAGTCTATCTTTATATCTCTAAAATTTGAGCGTTTTCTTCTTAACGAAACTGGTTAAGTGGCTATTCTTGACTCGAAAATATGACGTGCTTGACATATAGGTACAAGCAAAGGGGAAAAGAAGCAATAGCGGCCAATAATGTATTCTTTTACATTACATATGAAGGAACGGTTGATATTGACAAGATCTCAGACCCCGTAAGTGAGCCTTATCTGTCTATGCTATTTTCTCTATGATGATTGCATGTCCAGTTTATATTTATGATCGTAAATAAGAGAGAAATAATGCTGCTGCTTAATTAATTATCACAAATTCTTTTTGATTGTATGAAGGTACAACAACGTGCTACTCAAGATCAAATAGCTTATTTTGGGCAAACTCCATCTCAGCTTTTGACTGTTCCTCATATTAAAAGAATGCCAGTGCCTGAAGTTCTCCAATTACAGGTAGGATTTTCATTTTAAACTTATCATTTCATATCCCGCTAGAAATGACTTGTCACTCTTGTGTGCTTTATTAACTGTGAAAGTTATATTCATTTGAGATGTTACCTTACTCCTCGCATCCTTCGTTATGGTCGAACACTCGAACTCCTCACCACTCACCACTCACCACATTACTAAAGAGTTGTGAGACATCATGATTTATAGAAATTATCCTCGTGTTTTTGCTCTTTAAAGGGCGTTTGGACATTTGGTTGGGGGATTACAGGAAAGGGAATTAATTTCCCCATATCCTTCCTTGATGTTTGGTTACTACCTTTTTCCTTACCCTTTATCCATTATTCAGTTTAGTATTACACCATATTCCCGACACCGCACCCTTTACGTTTCCCAAACCCTTACCCTATTATCTGAATCACCACTACTTCAACCACCAATACCCACCATGGTTTAAAATCACGGTATCAGTCGCGGCTGCGGTAACGGCACGACTTGGGCGTCGGGTTTTGAGTCTTGGTTATCATGATGTTATTTATTTTACAAGCTTTTGTAGATATTTTATCATGGCCATTTCACATAAAGTTAAGATTAACTCTATTTAGAATAATTAATTTGACCGATGTTATACAATACTTTAGAGCTTTTCATTATAAAATACGGCTGGTACAAGTGTAACTCATTCTCTCGAGTTCATTGTGAGCCTTATCGGGCCGAGTTGGCCGAGATACGTTATAATTCGGTCATCTTGGCCGTTATTTTCCTATTTTAAATTTACCCGATGCATCTTGGGATATCTCGTATTGGCCGTTTCTGTTAACGATACATCTCAGACGATACAATACGTCTTGGCCGAGATTTTAAACCATGACAACCACCATCAACACCCATCACCAACCCTGTCAAACTCCGACCCCTTCCGTCTGCCACGCCCTCGCCAAAGATCCCCCCCCCCCCCCCCCCAAAACCCCTTTCTCGCAACCAAAAACACCAGATCTTGTGAGGTGGGGGAGGCGGTTGCTGGCAACGTTAATAGGTGCTGGCAGGGTGGTGGTTTCTTGGTTTTGATGGTGGTTTTGGAGTGATTGCGGTGGCTTTAGGTTGGTTGTAGGGTTTGTCTATCATTCCCTTACATGCATAAACCAAAAAGATAAGGGAATCAAGGGTCATTCACTCATTCCTTTCCTTTCCCCCTGTATACCTTTCT
>VHZZ01000494.1:119102-129959 GCA_009801015.1 Silene noctiflora | reverse complement strand
AACATTTTGCCAAAACTTGTTTGTATAAGATCTACGAGAGTACGAGACTAGTATGTTTTAGATTCACGATTTGTATTTTTAAAAATTGTTTTGTGAAGAGATAGGTAATTTGGTGGGTTGACGGGTCTCCGCGGGGCGGGGACGGGTTTGAAAAGTTCAACCCGTTGCGGGTCGTGGGGCGGGCGTGGGTACGCATTATAGTTCGCGGATGCGGGTGCAGGTTACCTCCTCCGCATCCACCCCACCCCATTGACATCCCTACATAGGCCATAGCCGACGAGACCAACACCTTCTGCCCACCGGTCAATTGCAGAAAATGAATAGGCCATAGCCGACGAGACCAACACCTTCTGCCCACCGGTCAATTGCAGAAAATGAAGAACGCCGATGGCTAGAATTGACGTTTTCTACCAAAATTTCAATAACTAGGTTTGGAATTTAATTTTGAAACTCTAGATTCTTATTTTAAAACTCAGCATTTCCAAGCTTTAACTTTTGTTTTAACTTGAATTATTTTGGGTTTTTTTGTTGTAAACCAAGAACTTTAAGTTTAGAATGAGTTTTAATTGAACTCAAAATCTTTATATAAGAGTTTAATCTTCAAACCTCGTATTTTTAACTTGAAAACTTCATATAATATAATGAAAACATGAGTCTTTTTAGGTTTATAATTCTTGTTGTTAGCCTAAACTTTTACTATATTATTGTAAAAAAATATGGTTTTAGTGTAATAACTACCGGTTTTAGTTTGGTAACTTAAGTAAAAATTTATGGCCTTGACATAACTACTTGCTGAGAGGAACAAGGAGCAGACTATAGTTGTCGATTGACGCTAGGGTGGAGGTCGTCATTCCTAGCCCGAACAAACTAATTAGGTAAGGTGGAAGATGAAGGATTATGGATGTGGTGGCTTGGGTGGAATCCGGTACCAGTACAACTCAGGGATGAAGATGGGAGGAGGGAGATGACAGTTACCTATATTGTTGGTTTTGTAAATCCATTTTTTTGTTTTTGGAAATTAATTGATATTTTGGGCCTTTTTAGTTAATAGACTGATCTCATTGTATGAGACCGTCTTATATAACAATTTGTGATTCTGTATAGTGATACAAATAAGTGGTTAGTGTTGAGAGCGCCTATTCTATACAACGCAATTATAACTGGCTGCCTAGGTGATAACCTGGCACTTGGTTGTCCGCAATGGTCTGAGATAGTTCAAGTAGTCTTCCTATTTGAGGGGCTTGCCCCCAGGATTCATGACGGTGTACATCTCGACAAGTGCAATCATGGGATCACAGACTATGGCCCTTGGTTTTGCATCCAAACACGCAGCCCAAGTACACACAAATAGAAACGTCGTGACAATGGCAGAACCTGCCCACACAATGAACAAGACTTCCTTCAAATGATTTTACAATAGTATATTACGGAGTATAAAGCTACCGTTAATGAAAAAATGGTGGTTACCATTCCTAACTTCAAAGCAGATAAAAGTTACTATGTTTTTACCACAAGGTTTATGCAAGGTCTTTCAGACGTATTTGTGAATTCATGGCCTACAAGGTGGCAGTTGAATCATGAATGGCTTTCATAATGAGAAAACTTTGCAAAAGCAATTAATTCCAGAGTTTCAGGCACTCAATTATGATTTTGTTTCTTCAAATTATTGCAGTTCAAGATAAATAACAAAAAATCTATATCAAGGTTAACTATCCAACAAGGTCACCCTAAAGCAAACATACCTTAAAACCTTCTTGATTTCTGCTGTGGAGGATACCCAGGTAACATCCCAGGGTCCTTTCTTCTCAACTGCTACAAAATAATACAAACAATGAGGGGAGTTCTTTGGAACAAAATCAACTTTATAGGTGTAACAGAGAAAATTGAAAATCTCTCGCAATAAACTATTTGAACCACCGTAAAATAAATGCTTCAAGCATGTATCACTTTGGTATTTAGTAGGGGTACCTTCCTCTTGATTAATTAAAGTAGGCATTAGACAAAAATTTGGTCTCGGTCTAAGGGCTTGGGATGGGTAACTATTACACCAAAGAAATAGAGCTTAAAATAAGAAAAAAGAGAAGATTGGTGGTTAACGGCAGTAGTGGAGAGTGGAAATATTAGGTGCCGAGGGAACTACTGCCTCATATGGGGGCAACACAAGAGATAAATGTGGCGGATTTTGCACACTATACATACACAGCCTGAAAGCCTACAGCAAAAAAAAAAAAAAAAAAAAAATATATATATATATATATATATATATATATATGGCCATGTACCTGTGGCTGCTGATGGGCCTGCGGAGGAACACCTCGTTGCATAGGTAGGCCAGTGTTCAATCCACCACCCATACCAGCCTGAGAAGAGATATTATAAGCCGGCATGCCTTGAGGATGCAATCTTTGCATGCCAACCATAGGTATTTGCTGTCGAGGCACATTCCTCGGCACAATGTGGGAGCCTTGCATGTTACCAGAAACCGCATTTACAGGTGGAACCTGAAATAACATGGGAGTTCATGATTAATCCTGAAGATTCCAAATACAGGTCAAAGATCATAATATCTCATACATCACCAATTCAACATGGCCATAATAATGAAATGTCCTATGAGGTTTTGGGATTTTTTAAGGTTTGAAGATAAATTGGTTAGGTTTTTATAAAATAAATCTTCTTCAAATTAAAGAATACCTTCCATTTTTCATCATGAACTTGATTAAATTTACCTTCCAAATATTACAAGTGGACCACTAGTAATACCCCTTGGTCAGTTTTTAGTTGACGCCATAACTACCCTCTATTTTTGTTCAATTACATTACAACTTATAAGTACTGCTAGCTCTGAGGTCCATCATCTTAAATCACGTACAAGTGAATAAGGAAGGTATTTTCACAATGGGGTATACAAGATTCCAGAACCTCACATTATCTCAAGACCTTGCTTACAAATTCATATTCCCTTCAAACATTCCAATCTATCCGTTTACTTATTTTCGGTCTCTATAGCCATACTATGCCCATATCTTTCTTTATTTAAACATTACTTTTTTAGTCCAAGATATAATTTTATGAAAGATCTTTTGATAACAAATGTAGATAATAGTGTCACATTTTAGCTGCGCCTCCACTGGCTCGGATGTTTCATTTGGGCCCAGGCGGATTGCCTGGCAAAGCTTCAAAGGTTGGGCTGTTCGGCAGCGATTCTACCATTTGATACAAATTGGCCAGGGCATCAGTCAGTCTTAGATGTCCCAAAAGGTCTGGGCGAAGGACTAAGTTTTCATATACTTTGATATATTTACAGCAAAAAATTTGAAATTTTAACCTCAAAAAAGTCAATGTGTAGATTGGAATGGATTGGAGGGAGTATAACCTATCAATATCGCCAAAGTTTGCGACGTAGACAAAACCATTTATTTATACATCATATTCAAGAACATTTAAATGGGATACGGCAAACACTACCTGTTGCGGAGGTTGAATGCTAGTTGTTCCTTCAAAATGAGTATTACTATCCACTGGGCGAGCAGGATAATTAATAGCTTTATCTTCAGGCCGTGAAGGAACAAATGCACTGCAAAGATTTTGAAATGCTTTGTGATGTTAATCTTGCTCCAATATGATCGGTAATTCAATGAAGTACCTGGCACATTCCCAAACTAAGGGCAAAAGATCAAGATGACTATTGAAACATACTTGCGACCAGGCAGAGGTTCAGTCATGAAATACCTGACAGGCACAAAGAACAAGAAAGTTAAGGAAGAAAGAAAATATAAAAACTGAAAGAGAGACTCCACCGTCCAAATGTGGTTGTCTATGGCATAATCAGGTAGCTTGTGTAAAATTTGCACTATCTACCCATTAAATCACTCTACCTAGTGTGTTCAAGGGATAAGTTGCTTACTAACAATCATATTCAGATTTTCAGATCCATCTATACTCTCCAGTTAACCTCAGAAAACCAAGTCAGAAACCACTGAAACAAACTGTATAGGATTTTTAGTTTGTGTTGTTTCCAACTGAGGCATTTGGTTATCGCTGGAACCAACAACACTATTGAAGTAGTTCAAATGAGGGCATCGCAATCATCAAAAAAGAAGACCCTATCCAAGAAATCTCTTATTCGGGTAAGTAGTCTTACTCATGCTCCAGCGCCTGTGCAGCAGTTATCCGCTTACGAGGATCGTATCTGTATATAATTCAAGATAAGTTGAGCGATTAAACAATTAATATAACTAAAAATTTGCCCCACACTATAGAAAGTACAGAGTAGCCTAACATACTCGAGCATTTTGGAGAGCAGATCATAAGCAGGAGTTTTGGGAGACAGGTGGACAATACTATAAAGTCCAGGATTGTCACTATAATGAAACACGAGAGCCAAAAGAGGTAAAATACAAAGGGTTAGCAACTACTTAAATGGGGAATTGAAATAAACTATCCTCAGATATGTCAAACACATGACTACAAGTGAATTAAATTAGCTGCCACTAAAGAGGATGATTCCCACTCTAAAGCCGTAAAGCGCCTTATGAGACAGAACGAATGAAATAGTCAACTCACTATTTATGCCCTTGGATGTTCTGTGCATCTTGCTGCCAATGTGGAAGATTTGCGAGTATGGGCCACTTATCCGCAGTAGGATGTCCTAAAGTTGAAATGGATTTAATGAAGAGCTCTTTGCAAGAAATACAAGCATACAAGCATGCTCGCCTTACCTAAGACCTTGAATATTTTGTCAAGTTGATCTAGCTGTTTAATGAAAAGAAAAAGGGAAGCGTATTACAGGAAATACTAGAAAGATAACTGATAGAACAATAGACTACAAAACGTTGGAAGCTAGGAATAACAGCTTCATCTAGAGAGCATCATATCAGAAAATTGTTTCTATCTAGAACAAATGAATCTCACGTTCAAATATTACTCGAAAATAAATAATAATTAAGCAAAATCTTTGTAGAAAATCCATTTATCCAAAGATGGTCCATGTACGCTTGGGAGATTTTTGTTATTCTCACACGTAATGTGATAAAGAGTCACAAGATTCTTCTTAGTGTAGAGATACCAACTCTACTTTGGGAACTCAAGGATTGGAGTTCAGTTCCTAATAGCAGTATTTTGTGTAAATTTCATTTACATTGTTATGGAATTTACATGAGACAAAATGTCAACCAACCTACACATGCTAGGAAGAGGAACTGGCTACGTAGGCTAACACTGTGCAACACAAGCCGTTTGAGCTAAAGTTGATTTGCTGTTCTCCTTATGCATTAAATAGCAAAAACATACTTTTCCTATTCAAAGTAAATACACTACCCCAAGTGGATGCATTTCTTATTAACATGGCACACCTGTTCCTTCAAAACTTCATACCAAGCTTTTGAAATTATGAGCCTAAGTGGATTCTTTTTCGACAAAATAAGTTTTGTTCCACACGAATTTGATAATATTTTTATTCATGAGCAGTATTTAATAAAAAAAAATGTTCATAACAAATTCCCAGCAAAACCTTATTTGTCTTTGAAACCTCTGAAATTCCAAATACCTGAAAATGATTTGGCGTGCCTTTCACTTCGGCACCTTGAAATAATGGCTTCAGAGTAATAAGCTCAGCAAATATGCATCCAACAGCCCACATATCTTGATAGAAACAAAAATATAGATCAGACGATCTTTTCAACAAGGGAAGCCAGTAGAATTTGCTGATTTAGTATATAGGAGTTTAGGAACAATCCATCTAATCACTCATTTAGCCCCCCATTAAGGCTTGACACAGTTTTGGGAGAGGAAACCAAGGATGAAAAAGTAGGGGTAAAGTGTCATTTTCCATTGCGAATGGGTGGGAAATAACATTAGGGCTTTGGGAGTGAGGATACTTTAGTCATTTTAAATACAAAAGGTTGTCATACTTGGAAAACGGGGCTAATGAGTGAAATGGAAGGAATAGGCCACAACAGGAAGGAAAAATGCAAAGAGTCAATCAACACATCTCATAGGAGAAGAAATGGAGCCAAAAGATACCAACAGCACTAGTGTAGTGTTTTGCCCCAAGCAGCAACTCAGGAGCCCGATACCAAATTGTCACTACAACCTGAAATTTAACTTCAGAGTATGAATAATTGTATTACAAATTTACAACAGTATCAGATGGGACCAAAAGTATCTCCACTCCATTACACAGAAAAACCAGCGTATATATAATATAAGATCACACAATAGTGATGACATCCTTCAAGGTGCCCAAACCAAGATTCCACAAAAAGGACGTTTAGCTGGGTAAAATGGAGATCAGGCCATTATTTTATTTATAAGCACCAACGTGCAACATACTCGTCACTTTCAAAAAAATGTAAAAAAACAAGCTAAGCAAGAAAGAAAATGCTTTCTGCAGAAGCCGACCCTCAGTTGTCAACTGGCTTTAAATCGTAGTGCACCTTCCACAAAACGCAATACAGATCTTAGTTCAGAAAGTGTGCCCTAACCTAAAGTCCAAGGTTCAATGAGGCAGTAGCAAGTGTCCCTAGTAGATAAGGCATGGTAGCAAGGTACACTACAATGCAACTTCCATTCTTTTTTCTTTTAATTTTACTATACCCTTCTTTCTGACACAATAGACACATTATTCCTAGGCCCTAGCTAATACTCCTATAGTCCTATATATGTTAGCCCTCTCTAAATTCTAAGCTAGAGTATTATCACGCAATAGTTTATTTTGAACATACAAATTTGTTTGCAAAAATAATGCCCCTCTCATTTCTAGTACAATTGACAAACCATCACCAGTGAGTTCACACAAGTCACTAGTTCATCTAGGCGTGCCAGAGAAAAAATTTCTACCACGTTATACCAAACAATAACAACGTCGTGGCCCCAGTGCCTTGAGGGCTCCCGCAAATTGTGGGGTAAAAAGGGGTTGGATGCCATGTTATACCAAGAATGCTGCATTTTTCTTCTCCAAGGAATAAACCTACTCCAGAGTTCAGACAGTTTATCCATGAAATGAGCCTCCTAAAGTGATCATTACTCCAGCAGCTGATTAAGAAATGAAGTTGCAGAAAAACTTTAAACCAGTTCTACAATGAACAAAAACTCCCAAGTCTTGACACCCGAGTGTTACAAGTATTCCACAACCCTTACTGTCACCTAAATTCCGAGGACACGGAAAGTAGATGATACACGGCACAATGTGTCCACATTACATTGAAGATTTAGTACAACTCCTTGCTCAATGAATATCTCTTTGCCCAGCTACCTTGCCTCAAAAAAAGGGAAATCTAGATAACAAAGAGAAGGATCAACGCACATTACCCAAAATTAGAAATTACATTTCGTTCACTAAAGTTCCTTGACATTAAATAATGACATACAAACCAATCTAGAGTCTAGACAACATGTACAGCAGGTCATAATCCTATTTTCCTAACGCTTGTTCCTCAACAAAATGTGTGATAAGTGCTACTTGCAGTCTCAGCACTCGAGTAGTTTGCTTCTTTTTCCCTTTTCTCTCGAGTATATAGGGACTTCCATCTACTCTTTTTATCGGTAGGAACCCAATCAGGTTTGTCTTTACAGATTTTACTTTTTAGTGTGCTAGAAGTAACAGTTTGTTCAATACAACTAAAATCTCCTGTTGCGAGAATTTTTTGCAGGGTTCTCTTTGTCCAATAGAATGTGAAGATTACTTCGATGCAATAAGATCCTACTACTTTGTTAACTACTAGGCTACTATAACTGAATAAGCCAAGTTAAGCTCGACCAGTAATCCTTCCCTCGTCAGATGGACACTATCAGCCAGGCAGCCTCATAAATATTTATTAAAAGTAAAAGCCCAGATGACAGTAAAATTATATGACAGGTAAAAACAGGGTAACAGTGCAAATTATACCCCGTTGTCAGCCAGTGCCTTCAAGGGAGCTTGGTATATTCTAGCTAATCCAAAATCAGCAATCTTGACGACCCCTTGCTCTTCTCCTTCACCCATAACCTTCAAACAGTTGGCGAACAAAAGTGATACTTTGTTAGTGCGATTATCCCAATGTAAAAGCTGCGCCTTAACAGTAATAGTCTCTCATGCATTAATAGGAATTAGGAAATGGACAGCGTAGTACAAGATACAGAGGTGTACCAAGATGTTAGATGGCTTTAAATCTCGATGAATAATCCAATTGCTGAAGCAAAATGAGTCAAGACAACTGAGAATTTTGATTTAAATACAACAGTTGGATGGAGCAATAGGCAATATAGTAGTTAGGTATACCTGTGTAGATAGTTTAGCCCATTTAGTAGCTGCCAAAGCAGTGATTTAACAGTGTACTGATTGATCGGTTGATTAACTTTGTCCCTATGGTATCTTATAATTTCCTGCCATATGGGAGAAAGAAAACAAGAGTACAAACACTCTCAATAAGAGGGCGGTCAACAAATAAAATTCATATATCTGCCCTGATGTAAAACTTAATCCCTCTTTCCACTTTAATATGTTGTTTAGGACGAAGCACAGTGTGAAATGATTGAGATGTCTCATTCGTGAACAATTTTGCAAAGTGAAATGGTAACATAAAACTAGTCCTGAGGCTTGCACCCGCCATTTTAGTCAAACGAAAGTGAAGTTTTTGCAAAGTGAAAAGACTATGAAAAAGAAAATCATAATTAAAAGGTACTCCATAGTTTGTTTTCAAAATTTGGAACAATTGGAACTAGAACGCACTGGTTTCTAACAAAAATATGTTAAGCAAACGCATAGGAGAAAAGAGAAGAAACGCACATATAAATCATGCTCAGCATAATCAAAGGCAAGGTACAAGGACATATCAACAGAATTGATGTGTACGTTGACAAGCTTAACCACATTCTCATGCGTAATCTCTCGAAGCAACTGCAGTTTGAGATCAAGGAAAAGAAATTGAACAATCAAATTAGTAGCAACATTCAACTACCGACTTATCAGACAGAATCAGTTTCCAGAATTTTCACAGGTTATCACTCAAAATCAAAATAAAATTGAAATAATGAAATAAAGTGTAATCGGAAAAGTTGCAGCATTCAACAACTCATTCATCAGTTCCTGAACATTCACTCTTATTGTTCAAAATCCAAATGAAACCCTAATTCGTAAAAGATGAACCCTAAGAAAAGAAAAAATATCAGAAAAGTAGCAACATTCAACAATTTATGAATTAATTTCCGAAGTTTGACACTTGATCGTCCGAAAATGAAGATGGTAGCAAATCCTAGTAAAAATAAATTGAAGAGTCAGAAAAGTAGCCGCATTCGAGAAGGTAATCATCTTTCTTAAGTTTGAACTAAGCATTCAAAAGAAAATGAATAGGAAACCCTAAATAGAGAAAAAAGAAACGTAATTGAATAGAATAGAAAGAAGGAGAAGGGGCGGAAACCATGATTTCGCGAATAGCGGTAGGGGAGATGCCGTCGCCATCTTTAGACTGTTTGAATTTTTTAATGGCGATGGATTTACCGCGATTCGGAGAAGGGGGTTTGATGCGAGCTAAGAAAACAAGTCCGTAAGTGCCTTCCCCTATTTTCCCTATTAAATCGTATTGTTGTAGCCACTCTGGTTTGTTACTGTTATTCTGCTGCTGCTGCTGATGTTGTTGGTGGTGTTGTTGGTGTTGTAATTGGTGGTGGTTTCCCAACATTCCCCCGCCTCTGTTGCTCATTCTCCTTCTTCTTTCCGCTTCTGCTCTTGGTTATGATTCTTCTCCGCTTGTTACCATTATTAGTTATCTATCTACTCAAGACTCAAGGTTGCTCCCTGCCACCGTGCCACGCCGCTAATGGTCTTAATTTAACTCTTAAATTCACCTAAGAACAAAGTTGTTATCTATCTATAATCTATAATGTATAATCTATGAATATTGTTAAAAAGGCAACGCTAAAACATTTCTCGGATCCACGTGTTAGTAGATTAAGTCGATTTAATTGTTTTTGTTTGTAATTAGGGGTTAAAATTTTCAATTAGGGGTTTCAATTGTGCAATGGTGCTGGTGGTTATCCAACTACTGCCCACCGGGGTCCTCTTATTGAATGCCTCCCTTAATAATTTCATGTACTTAGGCATTGTTGCACTCTTATTCCCAGCAACATAAACTCCTAGTACCTCATGCAACTTCGCTGCTTTAATGACATTTTCTCAGTTGATTATCGTGTCTGTTATAGCACTAGGGTTCTCTAGTATAGGTTGTACATTATGCTCTGAAGTCAAACGTTCAATATGTGGTTCCGACTATGATTTCGCTAGTTTGTATATCCCATTTTGCTGGGTGGTACGAGTGGTTAAGGGGCGGCAGCGGGGACGGTTGTGCATGGTGGTTGGCAGGTAGGATTTGGATTAACAAAATGGAAAGTAAGGGTGTACAAATGACAAGGGTAAAATGGTCAATCATGTCCATGATTGAGTAAATCATGTCCATGAATGAGCATAACCCTTTAGAAATTCCTCAAAATCTTACGTGTATATCTCATACTACAATTTTTGAAATAAAAAAAAAGAAAATCCAACGCAAGCGTTAAATTCATTCTCCATCTTTTGTATCCCAACTTAATATTCTTCCATCCCAATATTTATAAAGGCGCGCTCCAGATTTCCAAATTTAATACAATAAAACATTCCCACAATGTATTTAATATCTAAATTATTGATTTTTTCTGTTTCACCTGTAACACCCGTAAATTTTATTAATGATTTTAAAAGTAATTTAATAATTTAATTAAAATAAATTGTGGTTTAATCTCATTTTTGGGTAGAAATATATTTTTAAGCATACTACTTATAAATGAAATATTATATTCCGTCTTGAGGGTATAGTAGCCTTAAGACGTATTTTAAGCTAAAAT
>VHZZ01000493.1:190269-205437 GCA_009801015.1 Silene noctiflora | reverse complement strand
CCGTGAGTAAAGCCCATAGATGCAAATTGATCATAAAGCAAGGGAGATTAACATGAAAACGCTTCGAAATTGAGACCGAGTTAAGGGTTTTTTGTCAAAATAATAGGGTGATAACGTAGTTATCAGTTATTATTCTTAATAAGCTAGATTACCGATGTTTATAACCGATCAACTTTATTTAGACACTATTTTAGAATTGTGCATCGCACGGGCATGAAATCTAGTATTGATTATAAGGTGTGAAAAATATACAAAACATAATTATAATGAATTAATAATACACATGGGCTCAACTTGTTTTTTTTTTTTTTGTTTAATAAGTTTCTGGCAAAGATGGCCCAAGACCCGAAAATGACCCAAATTGACGACCCGATCTAGATCCGACCTGAAACTTGATTGACCCAATGTTGACCCGACCCAAGATGACTCAATTCGAAAAGACCCAACCCATAACTGACTGATGCAAAATGACTTAAAGTAACCCGAAACGACACATACTAAGCCAAATTAATGTTATACACATCAAATAGAATTTCATTGGTTACAACCATCYTCAATAAATAGTTAAATTTGCAAGAAAATATTTTTTTAATCAAAATAGTACTTCCTCAATTTTTCTATTTTCTTCTCATTTGTTTTATCGCGGTCTCCAAAGCGTANTTTATTCCGGGCAGACATATCTCAGATAATATTCTTATCTCTCATGAATTGTTTGAGCATATTAGGAGACGATCTACGGGTAAGAAGTGTCTTCTTGCTTTTAAAGTTGATATGAGTAAAGCTTATGATAGGTTAAATTGGAATTTCATCAAAGTCACTCTGAATCATATGGCTTTCCCGGATCATTTGGTTAATCTTATTATGAACTGTATTCAATCTGTCTCCTACGAAGTTATTATTAATGGAACTCCTGGGAAATGCTTCATACCTCAATCTGGTATTAGGCAAGGGGATCCGATTTCACCGTACCTTTTTGCCTTATGTACGGAAGTTTTATCACAAATGCTTATTGAAGCAGCAAAGTCAAAACGGATAAAGGGTATTAAAATTTCCAGGGCAAGTATGGAGCTGTCACATCTCTTTTTTGCCGATGATTCCATCTTCTTTATGGAAGCTTCTTTTAATGCTTGTCAAGTGTTAAGGAATATTATTGATTCCTATTGTGATGCGTCGGGACAATTGATAAATGACTCGAAATCTGCTATTCTTATTAGACCGAATGCAACTCTGAGTTTGGCTTCCAAGTGTTTTAAAATCCTCAAGGCTCCTGGAAATAAAAATCTTGGTGTTTATTTGGGTTTACCTACTAACTTTGGGACCAATAAAAAGGAAATTTTTGCTTCTGTTGTTGAAAAAGTAAGACGAAGAATTCTAAGCTGGAATAATAAGTTTTTATCTACTGCTGGGAGGTTGACCCTAATTACTTCGGTTCTATCTTCACTTTCTCTTTTCTCTCTATCGGCATTTAAAATGCCGGTAAGTGTGACTTCGACGATTGATTCTTTGCTTTCACATTTCTGGTGGAGTGGATCAAGTAACTCTGGTAATGTCCATTGGAGTAGTAAACTTTTTATTAATTCTCCTAAAAGTAGTGGTGGCTTGGGTGTTCGTGACACAGCCTGCTTTAACCAAAGTCTTCTTGCAAAAGTTGCCTGGAAYATTATTGATAAACCTTCTAGCCTCCTCAGTCGAGTTCTGGGACAAAAATATAAGATCTCTGCTCAGTCGGTTTTAAGTGATAACAATCATTCTTCTACTGCTTTATCGTGGGGTGGAAAGGGTATTCTCTGGGGGCTTAATCTTCTTAAAAGAAACTTAGCTTGGCAAGTTGGTTACCCATCTTTTCTGGATACTTGGCGAGATAGATGGATTGATGGCAAAAGTTTAGCTCAGATCCTTCTTATTTCTAATGCTGATCTTTTACTAAAACCAAAGATCAATCTTTGCCAACTGCAAACTAAGGATGGAAGGTGGAATGAGGAACTGGTCATTAACATCTGTGGTGCTCATATTGATCCTTTTATTCTCTCTATTTCCTTTCCATCTGAGTGATATCCTGACACTGCTTACTGGTTACCTTCTCATAACGATCGCTATTCCGTCAAACAGGGGTATGTTCAAGCTTTTAACTCTCTGTGGCAGGCAAAAGCGACCCAAACTGATCGTTCAAGGATGGATCGGAAAACCATCTCCTTTTGTAAACATAAACTTTGGTCTCTCCCTATTTCAAGCAAATGGAAAATCTTTTATGGAAAATCCTTGCGCATTCTCTCCCCTGTGGTGTTGAAGCTTTAGCTAGAGGTTTTTGGAGATCCCACACCTGTTGTTTGTGTACCTTGGATTCTCCCCTTATTGAAACTCAAGAACATCTTTTTAAGGATTGTGACCTGGCTTCCAGATTATTGTTTGGTTCACTCCTTGGTATTAGAAGCACTAATGATCAGCATCTTCCTATTCATGAGTGGATTATAAATTGGATCTTGTTTCTTTCTAGACATCATGACTCAATTGGCAAAATCTCCTTATTCGTTGCTGTTCTCTGGAAGATTTGGTGTACTAGAAATGATAAGGTGTTTAATGGTTCACCCATCTCTTTCAATTCTGTCTTACAGGGTATTAATCAGGAAGCCAATTTTAATTCTATAGCGGAAGAAGAGAAAGCTTTGAGTCCTACTTCTTCTCCTTCCTTGGATATTGAGGATTTGAATGTTGTTGATCGTATTAAGAATCATTATCATGTCTCTCTTGTTGGCAAATCTTTATGCTCGGAGAGTATTCGCCTCAAATGTGATGTTTCCTGGACTTCTGATTTTCGTGCTTCTACGGGTTGGATTTTCCTTGATAATCTAGGTACCATTTTCCATCATAATGCTTCTAAATTTTGGGCAAAATCGCCTTTACAAGCTGAGGCGATGGGACTGAAGTTTGCCATCCTACAAGCCCTAGAGTTAGGTTTTAGGCATATTGATGCGATTTCGGACTGCTCGAGCTTGGTTCTTCAAATCAATGGTGTCGGTGAGAGCAACCATGAAGTGAAGAATATTGTATCTGACATTAGAAGTCTTTCTTCTTCGTGTCATTGTTTTTCTTTAAGTCATTGCCCTAGAGTTCTTAATAGGATTGCCCATAATATAGCAAAACTTGCTATATAATTGGTAATCTATTTCACATTGTCAAAAAAAAAAAAAAAAAAAATGGAAAATGAGAATAAAAATAACAAGGGTATAATGGTCATTCATATCCATGATTGAGTAAATCATGTCCTTGAATGAGCATGACCCTAACTAAAGTGTTTTACCCATTAACCTTAAAATGACCCAACCCAAAATTACCCATACCCGAAAGTGACCTGAAATCCGAAATGACCCGACCCGGCCCGATACAAAATGTATGACAAACCCGAGTAATACTGTTGAGCTTAATATTTTACACTACCGTCCGATGGAGCTTCAAAAGAATTGTAATTTGGTATCGATGTCGATGATATAGGTACGGACGTCACACCGTCGTTCCAATTATATTGTTCATGGTGCCGCGAAAACCTTGGCAGTTGGCAATGATGCAGAATTAGGACTCATATTGTTTGTATCAGGAGATGAGGAACAACGTCCGAAATTGTCCAATTCTAAGCTCGAGGATGAAACTGTCCCGAAATTTGTCCCTTGGTCTTAACTATTATTAGACCGTGCCATGCCAAATGACGAGGAGGAGGCTGTTATCATTAANGTTTTTCTACCACGTGTCTATGGTCAATTCATGAATTATCGTATTCGATTTTCAATTAAAATAAGAAATATTCATCTATTTATAAGGAGTATTTATTTCATCTATTTATAAGGAGTATTTGACTTTCGACCGAGAACCGTTTATCGCGTACTGACACCCTCAAATGTCCACAGTTGCTTCTCAAAATTTGTGTGCCTGATTTATGTAACCGGAGGAACCGTCTGTATGATTTACAAACAATTTTGTTCTGGGACCCTAAAATCCCTAAAACCGTGTATTATACACTTAAATTTGAGCCGTTTGAGAGCTCGTATCAGGTCATGTTTCTTTTCCCACCAGTTTTTATATCACGTGTCTGGCGTCGCTTCATGAGTTACTGTATTCGATTTTTAACCCTAAATAAGAAGCATCCATCTATTTTTAAGGAGTACCTGATTTTCATCTGAGACTCGTTTATTGCGTACCGGCATCCTCAAGTTTCCTCTATTACTTGTCAAAATTTTTGTGGTTGATTTATATAACCCGAGAAACCGTACGTATGGTTTACATATATTTTTGTTCTAAGACCCTGGAATCTTGAAAACCGTGTATTATACACTTAAATTTGACTATTTGAGCCGTTTGGGAGCTTGTACCGGGCCATGTTTCTTTTCCTCCCAGTTATTCCACCACGTGTCTGGGTCGATTCATGAGTTACCGCATTCGATTTCAGTCCTAAATAACAAGTTATCATCTATTTTTAAGGAGTACCCGATTTTAGTCGGAGACTAGTTTATCGCATACCGGAAAACTCAAATGTCCTCTGTTTTTTCTCAAAACTTGTATGACTGCTTTATATGGCCCGATGAACCGTCCGTATGATTTATGGCCGTTTTTGTCCATGGAATCTGAAATCCCGAAAACCATGAAATCATGAAAATCGTGTATTATATATTTAAGTTTGAGCCGTTTGGAGGTTGTACCAAATTATGTTTATTTTCCTCCCGGTTTTTCTACCACATGTCAAGGTCAGTTAATGAGTTATGGTATTCAATATTCGGCTCTAAATAAGAAATATCCATTTATTTTTAAGGAGTATCCANTTCCTATTCATGAGTGGATTATAAATTGGATCTTGTTTCTTTCTAGACATCATGACTCAATTGGCAAAATCTCCTTATTCGTTGCTGTTCTCTGGAAGATTTGGTGTACTAGAAATGATAAGGTGTTTAATGGTTCACCCATCTCTTTCAATTCTGTCTTACAGGGTATTAATCAGGAAGCCAATTTTAATTCTATAGCGGAAGAAGAGAAAGCTTTGAGTCCTACTTCTTCTCCTTCCTTGGATATTGAGGATTTGAATGTTGTTGATCGTATTAAGAATCATTATCATGTCTCTCTTGTTGGCAAATCTTTATGCTCGGAGAGTATTCGCCTCAAATGTGATGTTTCCTGGACTTCTGATTTTCGTGCTTCTACGGGTTGGATTTTCCTTGATAATCTAGGTACCATTTTCCATCATAATGCTTCTAAATTTTGGGCAAAATCGCCTTTACAAGCTGAGGCGATGGGACTGAAGTTTGCCATCCTACAAGCCCTAGAGTTAGGTTTTAGGCATATTGATGCGATTTCGGACTGCTCGAGCTTGGTTCTTCAAATCAATGGTGTCGGTGAGAGCAACCATGAAGTGAAGAATATTGTATCTGACATTAGAAGTCTTTCTTCTTCGTGTCATTGTTTTTCTTTAAGTCATTGCCCTAGAGTTCTTAATAGGATTGCCCATAATATAGCAAAACTTGCTATATAATTGGTAATCTATTTCACATTGTCAAAAAAAAAAAAAAAAAAANATATCAGGATCCTTGGCAATTTCAGATAGAAAAGCCATCATTTGTTGAGGCTGCCTTTCGGTGGCTTCTAACCGTCTATTCATACCTACGGCCTCTTCATCTAACGCCTTTTGCTCGCCTCTCGGCCGCTCGATGTCAGCTAACAAAGACTGGTCATCAAATTCTTGAAATATTATTTTCTATTCCAATAATGCAGTCAATCAGATTTGTTGATCGAGCTATAAGAATTTTTCATTTTTATATTAGGAAAATATTTGAAGCTTACAGGGATTAGATTAGTCAAACGGGTCGGGCGAGTTGAGATAAAATACGGATCGGTCGAATATAGGCAGGGTGGGTTACTATACGGATTGGGTCGAATATAGGTTGGGTCAGGGTCTGAAACGGTGATTCGTGATTGGCTCTCTATCTAGTGAGTGATGATGGTATATACTATATAGCAATGTCTTCTTGTTCAGGTGTTTGTGAAAGACGGACAATTACTTCTATCCGGTAAGATAATTTCCCGTACATTGTACGGGCTCTATACTAGTAAACAGAGTAACACATGCATTTTCCGTTGAATAGGCACTAATTTGTAAACAAATTACTCAACATGGTTACTCTAAAATAACACTGGAGACCGGGATCACCAATAGCTGAGTAACCTCGGGACCAGGGCACAGAATGTTAGAAAGCACATCAGCATTAGCAATGTATATTCAATCACAAATTCACAACACAGTTCGCAGAAGATAAAAGAACACACAATCATGAAATATGTGAAAACCATGGCTTCCGGAGAGATTGAGCTTGGATTTCGGAAGCATTTAACGAGAAAATAGCCGAATGCTTGACAGCACCTATGGCAGAACCATTGGCCAAGGCACAGCAAACATTCAACAATGTAATCTTCTTTACACACCAATAAAAGAAACCTACTGATAGGTCGGATGAAACTTACAATAAGCATCGGACATATCATTAACAGATAACTGAATTTCCACTACACTAAATTTCAGTCCGAAATGGAAATATACCTGCCATAATATTTAAAGTTAGTTAATTTGACAACATAATAGAGAAGGACTCACCATCTGCCGACTGATCAATCTGTACCTCAAAAACCCTGTCTGCAGGAAAAGTTTGTCCCTTACCAAAAGCGCAAGTCATTAACCCGATCAATAACCACTGCCTTGTAGCAGAATATACGAGACTATTTAAGTCCGTTTTTGTGCTTCGCCTTGTTTCTCTTATTCTCAGAATTAGGTGTAGCTGAATTTTCAGCAACATTCACAGTCCCATTCTTGCGTGCAACATTAAATAGGTTATTTACTGTAAACATTTGAGGATCGGCGATTTCATCAATATTCGTAGTTGTAGCGGATGCAGGATCAAGCTCAATGAACCCTTTTTGAACTTTTATCTTCTCATTGCCTGTGGTCACATAGGAAGGTACCATATGGGAAAATTTAAGAAGCTCAGAGGGTCTTATATATACTTCATTTTCTCTTTTCCGGCCGAATAGACTAGCATAGCCTTTCAGCTTCACTAATGGTACAACCCGTATCCCAACAACTTTATCATAATCAGACAGTATTTCCACAAAATCATACTCAAACGTCCTCTCAGTTTCAGGTATCGAAGACCACTTTGGATCCCAATTCTTAAATATGGCCCAAGTTTCCCCCACTTTAGGATATATCATGAAAGAATTTCTACCAATACTCTTGCACCCATTTACCACATGAGAGAACATAAGACGGTCTTCAGTATGACATGTATCTCCTATCTTAAATTTACCACATGAATAAGGCAAGTCCGCATTGGCCCACTTTATCTCAGCTTCATCATCAGGATTTGGTTCAAGCCAGGTTATTTGCAGCTTAAATCCTGAAGCATATTTTTTCTTAATCTTGGCATAGAATCTGGGCATTGCATCAACTGTATCATAAGCCGCCCATAGCTGGCCAACTTCAAAACATTTCTCTTCTCTACTCTTATCAAAATCACCAAACTCAGGATCTGGGCATTCAAAATATGTCGGTTCTGGAGATGAATCTGATGATAGATCAGAACTTGATTCAGGCTCATCATCAGCTGCAGAACTTTTGGCTGGTGAACTAGCCATGGTTTCACTCAGATCATCCATGTTGTCGTCTTTCTTTATGCCCTCTTTCCCAGAAGCTGAACCAGAAATATTGGATGCATCTACTTTTTCTTCTGTTGAACCATTTACCTTGTTTTTCTTTGATGTTGCCGCAACCTGCTCATCACCGCTACCATTTTCATCGTAATAAATATGTCGTTTGTTTCGGCTTGACCTTCTGGTCTGACGATCTCCATCACTGTTGGGCTGTGATCTTTTAGGATCTACAGCTTCAGAGATTTCCACCTCTTCTGAATCTAAGCTGGTGCTATCAGATTCATCACTTTCACTGGATTGAATACGTTTCTTCCTTTTATGGCCATTCGTTCTCTGAAGTTTAAATCCTTCATTTCCATTTGTATGCAATTTGCTTGATCCTTTCTGGTCAGCCTGAAGCCCAGCATTAGAAGAAGGCTTAGTATTTTTTATCTCTGGTCCTACATTATCACTAGGTTTGCAACGGACACCCTGCTGGGAGGACACAGGTTTGGTTACACCAGGCTTAGAAGCATGCATGTCATAAGCAACGAAGGACTCCTTGCAATTTTGACAACGGAGTGCTTTACCCAAAATGTCCTTGTAATACTGGTAGCGGACAGAACAGTGGAGGCAAAGAGTCCAAAAAGTTTCTTTGGCATTAGCCGGCTGAGCTTGCGGCTTTTGCACTTGATGTTGAACACTGGAAGCCCTAACATGTGAACTAGAATTATTAGGAAGATTGCTCTTCGGCCTAGCCTGCCTCACAGCACCCACATTACTACCTGCCTGCTTTGGTGGCTGATGTGGCATAACAGGTTTATAAGATGTTCTACGCTTTATATCATGAAAAGCGCGTTTTTGCTTATCTAGAAGTACTCTTTGTGCCTCCCCTACCAACTTGAAGGCAGCTTCAGCTCCAGCAAACTGATTTTTATCGGGATGGAGAAGGAGAGCAAACTTCCGATACTGTTTCTTGATGACTGTGTCATCTGCAGTTTGTTCAATTTGAAGAATGCCATACCAGTCCATTTCATTCCCAAACATTTTACTCTCTGCAGCACAGTGAACATCACATACAGAAAGCAACCGAGAGATATTCTCGATCTCGGGGTGAAGTTGTTGGGCCCTCATACCTAATTTACGCGCCCCTAGAAAATCCTTGTTTTGCATCTTTTTCTCAGCAAGAGCCTTCGCCCTAAGGGCCTCTTCTTTGTTGCACTCCATAACTGATCCAAAAATGACAAGACTAAATCAAAATATTATGATTCTTATACTGAAACACTTACTAAGGGGAGCTTGGTTCCAGAAGGGCTAAGGGAATGGAATCCCAACAACCACCAGTCCACCACCAAACTGGCACCAGTACCAGCCAACCCTCTAATACCCCATAGCCGGCAACCTCCTCCTCTCCCGCCGCCTGTATCACCCTCCGTGCCCCAAACCACCCTCATCCTCGTCAAACAAACTTATACCACCCACTAAAACCACCACCCCGCCCTAGTAAAAGCCACCCCAACCACGAAAACCCCTCCCACACCCCAAATACACTAGATCTGTTTTTTTTAGTGTGGAGGAGGGATTTTCACGGTTGCACGACGAGGGTGAGCCGGGTGGGGTGGGGGTTAGTGGGTGATATTACATTTTTTGACGGGTGGTGAAGGGGGATCATCACGAGTGCTCTGGGGAGGGAGGGCGACGGCCAGCAATGAAGAGAAGAGAATGACAGCCGGGATTGGGGGGGGTTTACAAGTGTAGACTGTAGAGGAGTTTAGGGGTATGAAAAAGGTAAGCAAAATGATTGATATAGCAAAACAAACACAAACAAAGGGAATGATAATATTCATTCCCTTACCCATTCCTAAAACCCTCATACCAAACCCCCTCTAAGAAAATTTAGAGAATAAATTCTAGCAATACCTTAGTCAAAGTAATGAGGAAGTTAATCGCCACAATGCATGAGCTGTATGAATTCTCCAAGTATTTCCAATTTTCCACACACCAGCTAAAACTTTAACACTAAGGAGTTACATAGGGTTGAGGACCTGCAAATCACCACAAGGGTCTAAACCTGTTATACTTGCAAATAAAACTCGGATCCATCACAAGGGACGCAACAGCTCCTTGCATACTGACTTACGAAACAGCCAAAGAACATATGCATCAAATAATGTCCTGCATACAATAAGTTACAGTACCAACATACTAATCACAGATACCTACAGAGTCCACAATTCGTGAAACCTGACAAAAAAAAATCTCAATTACATCGACTGCCCAAAGGAAGCGAGATTCAAAATAAAAGCAACTGAAGAAGCTTCTACATGAGATATTGGTAAACCCAGGAAGTCAAAATTTTAAGGTCCCGCGTCCTTAACTAATTGAGTAAAACAACAAGATATCAGATAATTTGAAATAAAGAAGTTACTAATCTTGTGGCATTAGCCATTTGTCAACTCATCGGCCATCGCAACAATGTGAGTTCAAAGCAAAAGTTGTCTCAACTTCAAATCCTATGCTCCCATTATTTTGTTCCCTTTGTTTTTCTTCTGAGTCCAGACTACCAAGCTTTTTGCATTTTCTGATAGTCAATCTAACCATAAACATTTGACATGTAATACAGACCAAATCAGACAACTACAAGTTATTTACATCATCAGTTACTTTCTATTTTTGCGGAACTACCTCTTTACTCTTTAAGCTCTATTTTACAAGTGTTTCTTCTCCATTTGATGTAATCACCCAAAATTGTCCATTGCAAAATACAACTACCACCAGCTCCCTTATCGCTCTAACTCTCTATGCTATCTCTCTCTCTCTCTTTTTTTTTTTTTTTGTTAATTTGCTTGATTTCTAGTTGTATTTATCTACCCCATTCACCACGGATACCAATATCTGCAACCTATCAATTATATCAACCAGTTGCATACTTGCATCAACATGATAGTCACAAAAGCAAGCAAAACTTCTCACCCCTCAACCACTTCCAATATCCAATTATTCGAACATTTCATCAATTTCAACACAAAATTCTCCCCCAATAACCATACATGCTTTTACAGCATACTAAGTTTTTGGAAACCGCCACATTGCTACAAACGATTTTCCCCACTTGCCACCCGGGTGTAAGCACAAGTAATATTCCTCATTTTTATAAACCAACACACCGCTACAAACAATCTTCCTCCTTTGCCACTCGACTAATTCCAATATCCTTTGTTTCAAAAAAATTCCAATATCCAATTATTCGAACATTGCATCAATATCAACACGCTTTTATAGAGTACTACCTTTTTGGAAACCACCACATTGCTACAAACAATCTTTCTCATTTGCCAACTCAGAGTAAGCACAAGTAATTTGCATACGATTAACAAGCAAAAAAACGGTTTCTACTTTCAAAACATTGCAACAAATTCGACAAAAGTATTCCTCAAATAACCGCAATACACGCTTTTACTACAATGTTTCCTCACTTTGCAACTCGGTGTAACTCGTAAGCATGAGTAATGCCCATACACACCTCTTACGAAACTCACAACAATTATCTCACACACAAGAAACACCGCCATTAACACCGTAAAATCGATAAAACAAAATAAAATCATCATAAACCTAACTTACGAGTTCACATTTCCAGATTTCAAATCCACAAACAAATAAACAAACTTCATACACGAATTTAAACAAATAACAAACAAATTTAAACCAATACAAACAAAATCAATCAATTAACAACAACAACAAAAACTGCGAAACGAAATACATGCACGAACGAAGTCAACATTGAACAAATTTCCGACGCCGAAGTAGAAATTAAGCAAACCTGCGTTCTAGAGTAGGAACATTAATGGCGGGAAAACTAAGAAGAGAGAGAGAGAAGGAGGAGAATACGAAGAAGTTGAAAGCAAGAGTAGGAAGTAGAAACCCTAATTATTTGTCGAATTTTAATAATTGGGGATTTGATTTGAATTCATAGATGAATATTGAACTGTGTACAATGAACAGTGAGAAGTTCAATATGTGTGAACTTATTAGACCCAATTCATGGTTTTGGGTGTGGCCCAGGTGGTCAAGGGTTTAGGGGTTGTAATGGGCTACGATGGGTCGTCCCGTTCATTAAATCTGGTTTGTCCGGTTTGTAAAAAAGAGGTCGGTCGTTAACTAGTTGTTAAAATTTTTTGTTGTAAGTTGGATTAGAGGTGATCAGATGGTCCAAGCCTGTTGTTACGATCAAGTCGAGCCCGGTTTGTTGTTGGGCTTGGGTCCCTTATTTAGGCCCAAATAGCCTATGGGTTGATCCAAAGGCCCGAAATAATTTTGGGTCGGGTTTTGTCCGGCATTAGCCCAATTATTATGCTCGGCCCACGTCTATTAGGGTATAGTTTTTTTTTTGTCATTAGCTCATTACTCTTTTATGTACGCATTTTACTCTTTTATATAAACATTTTCAATTTTACCTCTATTATTTTTTTAATCCATCATCCCTCTTTTCTAAGTCAAAACTTGAATATGAAAACCGATCTTAACCTGACTCAAAAATAACCCTTTTTTTTTTTCAAACCGGACCCTTGAACAAACAAATGGCTATGTCAAAACCCAACAATATATATTTTAAAATACACAATGTCAAAAAGGAGTTTACTTTCAAGATTTTGAGAAAAAAATATTTTTATATGTCACATCGTTATAACTGCAATGCCATCTTCTAGAGCAACATGTCACCTTATCATCCTAAACCGCATGCCATGTCATTGCTCTCGTTGCATCACGATAAACCACATGTCACATCATCACTGCCACCTAATCATCTCATACCGTAACTCACATCAAACTACATATCACGTCAACACTGCCACTTATTACCTCTGACCACATGGCAACCACGTCAATGTTGTCACCTTATGACTTTGAACCGCGGGCCACATCAATATTGACACCTAGACCTTGAACTGTGTACCATATCACCATTTCCTTGTCGATTACGCGTCACCTCATCACCTTAAACCGCATGCCACCTCATCACTGTCACCTTATCTGAGCCTCACTTTTACACATTGAAAGTTAGCGAGATAACGATGATGACGATGAGAGGGGTGGTGAAACTGATGGTCGGTAACCATTAAGATGACTAAAATGAGTAAGGGGTGACAATTATGTTTCTCTACGGTGGTAATCTCGTATTTTTATAAATTTTACATGTTACTCTCAAATTTTTTGGAAACATCACTAAGGCCCCGCTTCGCACAACACTTCAAGTAGCTTATTTGACCAAAGTAACTTATTTGACCAAAATTTCAGTTATCTGCCTATCTGAAATAAAATGCTACCTAGAATAGCATTTGAGATTTTAGGTAACTCAAATAAATTATCTTCCTTTTATTACCCCCTCAAACTATAATATCAAATCAGCAACTTTTTTAGCTAGTTTGCCCAAACATTTCTTCCTTTTACGTTATTTTACCAAAAATCAGCAACTTTTTCAGCTAGTTTGCCCGACATTTTTTTTTTTTATATAGTAAGTTACCTTATCAGCTCCTACTTTTCAGTTATCTTTTCAGGTTTGAGTTAACTTTTCAGGTTTCAGGTAGCTTTTCAGATAGTTTTACCAAACAGAGTCTGATACCTGTAAACTTAATGAAACTTTTCAAAATACCCAAAATTCTCTAAACAACCATTTTCAGTTTGAGTTAACTTTTTTTTTTTTTGATAATAACCCTTGGTTTTTCCGGATCTATAGTAACCCGGCATTTTGGAAAACAAAATTGGTAATCCTGTGGTGCATTAATTGTAATTGACGTGACCTTTAACTATAATTCCGCATTTCCGCCAATTATGAACGTTAAGTGGCTACTGTGGCTGTAAACCATAAAATTTTAATACCTGCAATAATAAATAAAGAGACAAAAAAACAATACGGAAACAAGAATTTTATTTTATAACTGAAAGATTAAGGTTACAATTTCCGTAAATCTCTTGATTCCATCATAAAGGCTAAGGGGCTTTGATAGTGCGAGGGTCTTGTCGACTTAATCTCGTAGGGAGGTAATGGGGTCTTTTTTTGTGACTTATTTCATCCTACCTACAATTTGGTAGTAGGAAGACGGGGTCGTTTTAGACTTAATCCATCTGCTCTCCCCTAAACCCTAAAGACGGATCTATATTTATAGATCCGTAGCTTGGAGGGTAAGACAATAATAAAATATTTCAAAGTATATTAAGATATTATCACAATCTTTTTTGATAATTATCTTTAATACTAAATAAAATATCATATATTAAATAGATACCAAAATAAAAAAATTCGGTGTCTACAGTGGCATGCGACATGGCGGAATTATAGTTAAATATCACGTTAATTACAATGAATGCACCACAAGGTTACCATTTTTGTTTTCTGAAATACATAGTTAACATGTGGGATCTAAAAAAATTAAGGTTAAGGGCTTGCCTGAAATTTATGGAATAAACAGGGGTAATTTTAATCTGGTGATAATTATCGAAGAAGTTAATTACTTGGGTAATTAGTTCCTTGATAATAGGTTTGACATATAAGAGTAATGATTATTAAGAAGATGTTTTACTCCCATAATCATTACCCGGGGGGAGGGTGGGTAATGTATTACACCTTCATGAGGGTAATAGATACAAGAGATGAATAATTACTCTTATTCCAAACATAGAAAATGCACCTTACATATCACTCTCATATTCATTTCCCTTTTATTACCCTCAATCCAAGCAAGTCCTAAATCTTTACATTATGCACATTGTAACACCCCCATCTACCAAGGAGCCTTAACAAGACTTTTCCCAATAGATAAGGGCGTTACCATCTCGACTTCCCGAGGCAAGCAATGATCAAGTGTCGATAATAAAACATTTTAATGTAATTTACAAGTAATTACAAGATAACAAAAGAAAGGGTACAACTCATTAACATAAACTACATATCCAAGTCGTCATGACTCGTGACAACTCGTCCCTCCGACACCCCGTAAGACTCTAAAGACAACCTGCCAAGCCAGACTGCTCACCATACGGATCACGGCAGACACAACACAAGAAACAACAAAGAAACACCACACACGGTCAGTACCATACCAACATACAACAAACACAATACTAGGTACACAAAGCATCACAGTTTTCCATTTCCTTTCCACAACGTATCACACCACCCATCATCACATCACTGACTACACAGCCAATGTGTTTAGCCCTGCCAGTGGGGGACCGCAGTCGTTCCCACCTAAGCCCCGCTTATCATACCGACCGATAACCCATGTTCCTTAATGTGCACATCCCCTCCTGTGGCGGGTTCCACGGAGGGCGAATCAAGGGCGTGAAACCACTCCCACAAGTGACTCCACTCAACCGATAACGCATCTCGCAATACACTCCAGTCTCCCCTTCCACCACTTCACCACAACAATCAGCACATAGCATATCAATCATACCAACAACAATGTCAACAACGCCAAACAATAAGACAGCAGCCAAATACCA
>VHZZ01000493.1:158847-189309 GCA_009801015.1 Silene noctiflora | reverse complement strand
ATAAGTTGATAAAACGAAAATGGTCATTCGAAAATTTAAGATCGAAGATATGGTTGATTTGAGATTTTCGTTAAAAAAACCCTATAAAATGTCTGGCGGCAATTTTTTTTTCCTCAAAATCGTTAATTATGACTAGATAATCATTTTAGGAAAAATATTTGACCGATTCTGAATTCCGATCTAGGAGCTATGCGCAATTGAATTTTTTTAAAGCGACAAAAAGGGTATGTTGTGCATGAAAATTAAACATGGAGGGTATAATGTGCACAAACTTAAAAAGTTGGGTACTATGGGCAAAATGGCAAAGTTCAAGAGTACCACGTGAATTTTCCGTTAAAACAAAGGGCATTAGCACCTAAAAATAGTACGTAGTTGATATCGTGATAGTGACCATTTTTAACACAAATCACCTTCTACCATAAAATAGTCACTTTTTATGCTGTCACACAGTTGCACCATGCGGCGGGTCATAGTATAACCTGCAAAAAACATAAAACTTTTCTACCTTATTTCCTTGTATATCCCAATGACACAAAATCGTGCAATTAAAAAATCACAGCCTTTAACAAAGTAAACTTGTTTTCGAAAGCATGTAAACAAGAACATAGACGAATGCAGCACTACAGTTACCTTGCATTTCAGAAGCAAAACCGTCTTGGCACAGGAAAACATTCAACAATGTGATCTTTTTACACCAGAATAACAGAAACCTACTGATAGGTCTACAGATGAAACTTACAATAAGCATTCGATATATCATTAAAACATAACTGATTTCCGCTACTCTACTTCACTAAGTTTCAGTCGAAATGGCAATACGTGCCATGACATGAAGTTAATTTGACAACATAACATAGCAAAGACTCACCGCCTGCCAGAGGATCAATCTGTACTTAAAACCATGTCTGCAGGAAAAGTTTGTCCCCTACCAAAAGCGCAAGTCATCAACCATCAAACTGCTCTATTGCAGTTTACACGGGAGTACGGGACTATTTAAGTCCATTTTTGTGCTTCAGTCTGCTTCCCCTGTTCTCACAATAAGGCGTAGCTGGATTTCCAGCAACATTCACATTCCCATTCTCTTCTGCAGTGTTGGAACGGCCATTTACACGGTTATTTGTATCCAACTGAGGAGGATCAATTTCTTCAATATTTAAAGTCGTAGATGCAGGGTCGAGCTCAATGTACCCCTTTAAAACCTTTTTCTCTTCATTGCCTGTGGTGGTATAAGAAGGTACCATATGGGAAAATCTAAGGAACTCAGAAGGTTGTATATGTATTTCATTTGCTTTTTTCCGGCAGAACAGACTAGCATATCCTTTCAGCTTCACTAATGGTGCAACCCGTATCCCAACAACTTTATCATAATCAGACAATATTTCAACAAAATCATACTCGAACGTCCTCTCGCTTTCTGTTGTCCAAGACCATTGCAGATCCCAATTCTTATAAATGGCCCAAGTTTCCCCCATTCTAGGATATATCATGAAAGAATTTCTACCAATACTCTTGAACCCATAAACCACATGAGAGAACATAAGACGGTCTTCAGTTATTTCAGTCTGTCCCATCTTAAATTTACCGCACGAATACGGCAAGTCTGAATTGGTCCACTCTATTTCAACGTCATCATCAGGATTAGCTTCAAGCCAGGTTATCTGTAGCTTAAATCCTGAAGCATATTTTTTCTTGATCTTGGCATAGAATCTGGGCATTGCATCAACTGTATCATATGCAGCCCATAGCTGGCCAACTTCAAAACAGCTCTCTTCTCTACTCTTGTCAAAATCACAAAAGTCAGGATCTGGGCATTCGTAAAAGGTCGGTTCCGGGGTCAAATCTGGTGTTGGGTCAATGCTTGAATCGAACCCATCATGAGCTGCAGAGCTTTTTTCAGTTGAACTAGCCTTATTTTCATTGAGGTCATCCATGCTGGATTCCTTCTTTTTGCTCTCTTCCCCAAAAGCTTTTGATCCATCAACCTTTTCTTCTGTTGAACCATTCACCTTATTTTTCTTTGATGGTGCCGAAATCTGCTCATCGCCACTTGCATTCTCATCATAAGAAACATGTCGTTTGTTCCGGTTTGACCTTCTTGTCTGACGGTCTCCATCACTGTCAAAATGTTGTGAACCTCTAGCATCTCCAGCTTCATGGACTTCCACCTCTTCTGAATCTAAGCTGGTGCTATCAGATTCATCACTTTCACTGGATTCAAAGCGTTTCTTCCTTTTTTGGCTATTTGATCTCCGAAGTTTAGATCCCTCACCTCCATTCATATGCGATTTGTTTGGTCCTTTCTGGCCAGCCTGAAACCCAGCATTGGAAGAAGGCTTCTTGATCTCTTGTCCTACATGACTAGGTTTCCAAGGGCCATGCTGCTGAGATGACACAGGTTTGGTTACATCAGACATAGAAGCGCGCATGTCATGTGCTGTATATGATGCTTTGCAACTTTGACAGCGGAGTGTCATACCCAGAAACTCCTTGAAATACTGATAACGGACAAAACAGTGGGGGCAAAGAGTCCAAAAAGTTTCCCTGGCATTAGCTGATTGAGCCTGTGGCATTTGCCCTTGGTGTTGAGCATTAGAAGACCTAACATGTGAATTAGGATTCGGAAAATTGCTCTGAGGCCTAGTCTGCCTTACAGCACCGACATTACTACTTGCCTGCTGAGGTGGCTTATGCGGAATACCAGGTTTATAAGACGTACTACGTTTCATATCATGAAAAGACCGTTTTTGCTTATCTAGAAGTACTCTTTGTGCCTCCCCTACCAACTTGAAGGCAGCTTCAGCTCCAGCAAACTGATTTTTATCGGGATGGAGAAGGAGAGCAAACTTCCGATACTGTTTCTTGATGACTGTGTCATCTGCAGTTTGTTCAATTTGAAGAATGCCATACCAGTCCATTTCATTCCCAAACATTTTGCTCTCTGCAGCGCAGTGAACATCACAGACAGAAAGCAACCGGGAGATATTCTCGACCTCAGGGTGAAGTTGTTGGGCCTTCAGAAAAAATTTACGTGCCCCCATAAAATCCTTGCTTTGCATTTTGTTCTCAGCAATAGCCTTTGCCCTAAGGGCCTCTTCTTTGTTGCACTCCATAACTGATCCAAAATTGACAACTAAATCAAACTATCACGATTCTTCAATTGCAAAAGAAGCTAAGATCTAAGAAGATAACTTCAAAATAACTTAGCCAAAGCAATGAGGAAGTTAATCACCAAAATGCATGAGCTGTATAATTTCTCCGTGTATTTCCTATTTTCCACACACCAGCTAAACCTTTGACCCTATGGAATTACATAGGGCTGAGGGCCTGCAAATCAGCACAAGGGTGTAAACCTGTTATACTTGCAAACCAAACACCGATGCACCACAAGGGCCAAAGCGTCCCCTTCGATACTGACTTATGAAACGTCATAGCATAGATTGGTCAGTAATAACGTACTAAACACAGTTACCTACACGGCTACAGAGTCCGATAATTCATAAACCCTAGCAAAAAAATCTCGAATACGGGATTGTAAAAAGGAAGCTAGATTCAAAATAAATACAACTGAAGACTACTCACATCAGAGATTGACAAACCCAGAAAATCATGGTATTTAAGGTTCACCGTCCATAGCTAATTGAGTGAAACACAAGATGTCAGAACATTTGAAAAAGGAGAAGTTAGTACAGTGGTGACGTGAACCTTGGGTCGAGTCATCGCAACAAGGTGAGCTCAAAACACAATCCGTTACTCTGAACTTCAGAATCTATACTACAAATACAATTAATTTCCTTTTATTTATTTTTTTGCCAGTCATGACGCACAAAATCAGAATACATGTTATTTATATGCTGTTATTTTCTATTCCAACGGAATTACTTCTTTACTCTTAAGTTTAATTTATCAGTATTTCTTCTCGATTTGAATCATCCGGAGCTCACCCGTCGAGCAACAAGACTACCACCAATTCCCTAATCAATCTTACTCTATACTTCTGCTTAATTCACTTGAATTATTGGCAATCTATCAACTAAATTAACACGTTGCTTCAACAATGTAGTGACCAAAGGTTGAGCAAACCTTCACATCCCTCACCCCTCACCTCTCACCATTTCCAACATCCAATTATTCAAACCCCTTCGACCCTAACCATATTTCGAACCCAACACATTGCTAAGAACAATCCTCCCTGTTTTCTACTCGGTGTAAGCACGAATAGCGCCCATGCACAGTGAACGAGCTAGGGGGGTAGCTAGAGGATGAAAATTTCAAAAAAAATCACTAAAATTTTCAAACTATTTTCGAGTTTACCTAATATCATTACTCGTTCACCCCCGCTGAAATTTTTCAGCCCCCGCAGTGCAAATCCTGGCTCCGCCACAGCCATGCAATAAACATATATAAGAAATCAGATTTTGACTTTCGAAACACACGCATGTAACTCATATCCTGCTCTATCCCTACACATTAATATACACAAACATATACCAGTACCAAAATACCGCCATCAACACCCTAAATCGAAATAACTTAGGGTAACATTTCCAGATTTTCAATTCACAACTAATCAACAAACAAATTCAAACCAAAACGAACAAAATCAATCAATTAATCAAAACGAAAAACTGCAGAGCGAAATACATACAAAAACGACGTCAATTTTGAAGATTCAAAGCTTAAATCTGGTAGCAGAGAAAACTCAAATACAGTACAAATTGAGCACCTTAGGTGTACTAATCGAGCATTAATGGCGGAAAATCAAACAACACGATGAAAACGAAGAGTGTTGAGTGCAGTTGAAAGCAAGAGTTTATGAACCCTAATTCGTAACCATTTGACGATTTCGGAAAATTGGGGAATTTTATTGGTTTGCATTAATTTGTTGTGTTCAACGAAGTGTCATACTTACCAAGTTCCAATGGTTGGAACATTTTTTAGTTCATGGTGGTTTTTTTGTGGCCCATTTGTTGTAAGATTTGGGCCCATGATGGATTAATGGGCTAGAATTCGGTCGTTCCGTTCATTGAACCTGGTCCGTTTGTTTGCTCGGCTCGGCCGGAAAAAGCGATCGAGGTGTTTTAAAATCGTCAAAGGAATATGGATAATTAGTAGAGGTGGTCGTATGATGGTTTGGGTAGGGGAAGGGTTGGGGGTTGGCCCATATGACCCTAAACGGCTCGGGTCGAGGCAAGGAGGGTCGTGTTGGCTAGAGGTGTTTGGATAGGGAGTACGGTGGGTTAAATCGGAAAAGTTGAACCCTTACTTGACTGCAGTAAAGGACATAATGGGAGGGATTAGTTCGTGGGTCAGACGGAACCCTTAGTTGGCTGCATTGAAGGACAAAATGGGTAGTTCATGGAATTGATGGGTTGAGTTGTTGCGGACCTGTGGCCAAATCAGATTGACCCCCCCTCCCCCTCAGAGTCGGAAAAAGTTCAACCCTTAATTGGTTGAATTAAAAGGACAAAATGGATGGGGTTAGTTCATAGATAAAACGAGTTGAGTTGTTGCGGGCTACATGGCTATGCTAATTTAGTAGAAGAAGCCCACAAATGTCCAACATGACTACGCGAGCTTATGTTAAAAGAAGTATTTAAAGAATAAAATAAAATTAATGATAACATGAAGGCAAAGATTACGATTTTTTGGTCTAATATATTACGGAGTATATTCTAATATAAAAGTAGCATTGATTATTTACATGTTTATATTTTATCGAGGGGTGACGGGTGAGTAAGAGTAATTGAAACAACACATAGGATAATAACATAACCTCATTATAAAGTTTCTACATTGCTCAAGTTAAGGGTGTATTGGGGAAAACTATATCAAGTTACGAAAATGATATTTACAACTCTAAGGGTCTAAAAGAGGAAATAAATCTTAAATCAAATATTAATGACATTAATAAGCGCATAAATTTGTAATAAATCCCTATTTTAAACTTTTATTTTTATTTCATATTTATTATTACCCATAAATTTAAGCGTATCATGAAAAAATGGTTACATCTTACGGATATATGGAAAATATTGTATAAAACACAGGGGTATCATGGGAAATGTTCAAACTTTTATTCTTATTTTATATTTATTATTATTTTTTAATTTATTGCTAATTATTGACATGTCATCAAAACTTAACTCCCCCTTAACTACCGTTATATTATGTGGTATCATGGGCATAAAAATGAAATCTTAAAGGTACCATGTGTAGATTCTGAAAAGTAAGGCTACCTTGTGAAATATGGCAAAGTTAAAGGTACCCCGAGAATTTATGAAATAAAATTACAAATGTCCAATTGCAAGTTATACCTGCTTATTGTGCAAATTAAAAGAATTGCGTTCAAACATGCTAACTAGACATGTTACTCCTATCTTTTTATAAATGTACAAAGGTCAAAGTCTGGTTAACGGGTTAGACCTTTGTAAATTCGTAGTGCATAAAATCATAGATCATATCACTAACTGTAGTATATATGGCGATATAGTTTATGAGTTTCATAATAAAGTTTTTGAGTTCCTTTGTAAAAAAAATTGAGTTTTAATGTAAGTTTTTAACATCATTCATGTAAACATCAAGTTCAAGAACTTATAAAGGTGATCAAACGGTCTAAACCCATATACCTAACCAACCCTAAAGCGTTTTTTTCTAAAGGCTTAGGCAATTTATTTAGGCCCAAGACAAGCCCATGACCCACCCAAAAGAGCCTAAAAGTAATTTTGTGCTAAGTTTGGCCCAAGCTTTGGGCTCAAAGTTTGACCCGTTCCGCCCATTTATTGAGAGGATTATTATTTTAAAAAGCTTATATCGATGAGTAAATATTAAGCATTTATGCACGAGATTTACACTAGTATTTTCTTATCAATTACACTAAGCATGCATTTAAGGTACCGGTGGACGATATTTGACTGGCTATTTATCTCATCCACTAAGTCGTAAATCTTAGGATCCAAGAACTTATTTGAGCCCAAAAAACCCAATCTTACCCATATAAGCTGGGCTTGGGCTCACAAAATAGGTCACATTTAACCCGCCCCAAGGCCAGCCTTGTAAACGGGCCTGTTTTGTTAGTCTTAGCCCAGACCAAGACTGCATGGACCCGATCCATGATCACCTCTATTACAATATAACTTTTGCACTCGTATCGTATTTATACGAGAAATACAAAGACGTATGAAGAATACCCATGTTTGTTTTCTGTTTTTATTTTTGCACCGTATCGATGTCTATATCCTAATCATTTGCTTATCCTTTTTATACTTTGTAAAAATATCTTATATATTCATATGTTTATCTTTTTTATTTTTTTGTAAGTATCTTAATCAAAGCCAAACAAATGAATGAGACGAAGCGAGTATACTAACAATAGAGTATACATGCAAATTAATGTATTTTAATGTTTTCTGGCGTATTGAAGATGATTTTCATACGATTATGGTGAATTTGATTTTACTTGTCTGTGTTGCTTGATTCTAAGTTGGTGTAAATCGGGTTTTACTGTAGCATACCAATGAATTCGGAGTTATTAGAGATTCAACCCTATGAAACTTCGATTTACTGGTATACGCACTTGATTTTTCGAACATGCATAATTCGTTGAATTCCTTTCCATTTTTATTTTTAAACTAGTATGGATCCCGCGCATACATGCGCGGTATTTGTAGATCTTTTACTTTATAATAATGTATTATTTATAGATTTAAAATTGATATATTAATAATTTTTCTTATTTTAATATAAGGATAAAAAAATTGAAATGGAAAACTAATCAAAAGAATTGAGTAAAGTTATAAAATGTGTATTTTAGTGAAAAATTTTTATCACAAAACTAATGACGTAAATTTATAAATTTTCTCAAATAATTTTAAAGATTTTTTTGTCACAAAATTAATAATGTCAGTTCATAATTATTTATACGAATTAAGTACGTGGTAATTTTTTTTATGCGAAACTCATAATATCAATTTATCGGGTTTTCATATACGGATTTTTAGATATATACCAAATTTTATTTATTTTAATTAAAAGATTAAAATATAGTAAAAAAATAATGGTTAAAGATTATATCTTAATTAAAAGATAATCATTTATTAAAAATAAAGTTTTGTTGTTCCTTATATAGCTAACTTCTTTTTGGAGGGAAAAATATTGAGAAGTTTTATTCGATGTCGCATCACCGATATATGTTATAACTTGTTTTTTGGAAAGCGAAAACTACATCCCCTATGACCTACTGTCCCGATCATTTATTTACCTTTGATTAGAAACATGCAAGATTTAACATTTTCCCGCCTTCAAGATCAGAGTTGCGAATCAATAGGCGAACAGGCCTCGGAATTAAGTGTTTATCGTTCCTAACCGTGGCTAGAGTTCGGGTTCAATGGTAAAACTGTATATGACAAATGCTAGTGAGAACTGAGAAATTTACCAGATATTACGGTGTATAGATAAGGTTCCATACTGGCAAAAGAGCAAGTTTTGTTTTTTACAGTTCCGCCATTGGAATACTGTCTGAGATTGTGTGTGAAGTTATGTTTGAAGCTGTAAAATTTTGTAGTATTTGCTCAGAATCTCAGAGATTTGTCCACAATGTCAATATGTTGTAGTTTTTTTGGCCCAATTTTCGTCCTGGGTCATTTGAAAATAGTCTTATCTTCGATCTCCCTTACCCCACAATTTGTGGGAGTCATTTAGGCATTGGGATAAAGTCATTCAGAAACAGTCTCTTTGTGTTGCTAACGCTAGGGTAAAACTACGTACATTCGACCCTCCCTTACCCCACAATTTCAGGTATGATTTGGAACACCCTATCAGATGAGTGAGGCCGCAACTTATCCAACTTTATTGCCTTACATAGTTACACGAATACTTGTGTAAATCGGTTTTATACAAATTTATCGTAAAACGAAATCTTTTAGTAAACACTTTTACCTAGTAATAAGATTGTATTATCGTTGTAAACCGTATTACAAAATATCAACTTATTGTTTTATTGGGCTAGGTTCAAACAATATAAGTTTTAATAAAATAGTTTTAAGATTATGCATCAACTATTATGAATCATTATCTAAAATCGTCAATAATACGGAGTATGTAGTATGGTTAATGAGAAAAAATATAGAATTCCGATGAAATTGAATAAATATGCAAGCAAAGATAAAAAAAAAGCTAATATGTACATAAAAACTTGGTAAGTAAAAGGCCCCTGCTCTTTTATAGATTTACTCAAATACTCGTAGATGATTTTTTCTTTTACTCTTCTCCTTTCAAATCTACAACTCTTTTGTTTTTCAATCTTTTACCCAACTTAATCCACTCCTTTTCGACTCTCTCCCACCATCATCCCTCCCCCACACATGCCCCCTCCCCAACTCTGTCCCCTTGAAAACCACCGTCTCCCACCACCTTCTACATACTAGCCGATTATTTTTTAACTTTATTAAAGAGAAATTAGCATGGTGACTCCAAGTTTAGGTTACCAATCTACCTAAACTTCACTCACCTATACTTTCATTTTTTAGGATTTTTCAGCCGTTTTTAAGTACTCCCTATCAAAAATTCAGATAAATAACAAGCATTTTAATATATTAAACAAAATATCACCCGTACCACCTATAATTTTAATTGTAGTATCTTCTTGTTAATTCCTCTCTTATATTTTTTTTTTGTCTAAAATCAATCTTAATAAAGTCAACGTGCATTATTTAACACCATCTAAAATTTGCACCTTTTGGAAATGAAAATACAAACTCAAAATGATCTTTTATTTGACTATTACTTATACGAGTAGTAATTTATAAACGATTTTACAAGTGACTTATTCCGCTTACTCGTAAAGTCTCATATCTATTAAAAGAATAGGTGTTTTTACAATTTTTCCCTCTAAAAAGTATCTTTTTGAATAAGGAAGATAAATGCATTCACTACATAATAAAATTAATAATTATATTTTGTTTCATTAAATTATTATCTTTTCATTAAAATTAATTTTTCATCAAATTATATTATTTTCACTAAACTGTGAACTATAATTTCTTAATTAAAACATAAATAAAATTTATATAAAGCTATAAATTATTAAATCTATTTATTAATATTCTTATTTGAGAACGACTTGACCCATACTACATATAAAACAAAATTGTAAATCGCTATTATTTTTTCCGTGATAAAAAAGTTACGAGAATTTAGAAATTGAAATCACTAATTTTGTGGTATATATTTTTTTTTTGTGTAAAATACATTTCAGCACATTAGTCAAATCTTTTGATTAATTGTCAATTACAACTTTTTTTCCTCAAACCAAAATACAATAACGAGAAACACGAAAAATCAATCAATAAGATACCACTATTTACATAAGTAATAATTTGTTAAAAACAAAAACTTTAAAAACCATGCATTTATTACACGGAGTCTAAAATAGTTTTCTTACTAACCATATAAAATTTTCAACTTTTGAAAATGAAAATGCAAACTCAAATTAATTTTCCATTTAATTACATAGTACCAATTATCGTATTTTAAAACGGTTTTACAAGCGACTTACTTACGTATACTTTGTAACAATTTTTCTTACTAACTAATGCCCTTATTTGAAAACTTTATCTCACAATGCCACCGATTTTCCTCGATTAGTTTGATTAGCTTCACATTCACACACCTGCTCCCTTCTCCTTCTCTCTCTTCCTTCTCCTCTTCTCTCTCTTTACCTTCCATGGATCGCCGACACGCATAACACAAACTTCACTGTTAGTTCAACTGAAACTTCCCATAAAAAATTACCCAAAAAACTTAGTCAACTTTTTCAATTTCATCAATTTTCATCAATTTTTATCAATTTAATTCAAAATTATTATCTGGGTTGGTGTAAAGATATGATTTTTAGTTGAAAAAAGTTGAAAAGATTGAATTTTGGGAGTTGGGTTTGTTCAAGATCTGAAGATGGGTGGGTGTTTTCCTTGTTTGGGATCATCCAACCATGTTAATAATCAAAATAATAATAATGGTGATAATAATAAAGATTCCGTGAATAAAGATAGTTCTAAAGATGTTTCAATTTTGCAGAATCATCAATTGGGTAAAGTTAATTCAGGTTGAATTCTTAAATTTTACTTTAATTTTTACTGTAATTTTGGGTTTTTTAGGTTAATTTTGATTGTTGTTTTTTGGGTTTTTGTAAAAATTTTCTGGGTTTTTGTTACTGTTTATTATGTTAGTTAATTTTGGGAATTTTTTGAATTATTATTTTTTGGTTTGATCTGTTGTTTGTGATTATTGTTATGTAGGATGATTTTTGATGTTTTGTTGTAGTTTTTAGAATGTGGTGTGTAATCTTGTTGAAGATCTGTTTGAGTGTGTAAAGGTTGGACATTAGGTTGAGATTGTTGATAATTATGCTCGAATTTCGGAACTAAAGTTGGGGAAAAGACACAATTTGGATGCTTGTTGTGTTCTTGATGAGCTAGGTATGTGGCTGATGTGGGGAACTGATTGAGGGATAGGTGGGTGTTTGTGTTGTGAACCTGTGGGAGTGACTTGTCGTCGAGGTTAGTCGAAATGCACACTCATTTGTAAATGTCATCTAGTTTAGAAGCTAAGGTTGTGTTTTTTCATGAGCTAGATATATGGCTCTGATGTGGGGAAGTGATTGAGGGATAGGTGGTTAATTGTGTTGTAAAACCGTGGGAGTGACTTGTCGTCGAGGCTTCATACTTTGATGAAATGCACAATCATTTATAAATGTCACCTAGTTTGGGAGCTAAGATTTTGTCCTAGTGAATGAATAGTTTAATCGACTTTTGTGTGGAAACTCTCAATGAAATTGTGTATTGCACCAATGAATATTGGTCTCTAGGCAAATGGTAGCCCTTCTCTGAAAGGAAGTCAATGTAATCTTTTGTACATACATAAGAAGAATATGAAATGAGGACTCTATTTATCTATATAGGTGGTTATTTGTGTTTTAAAGCTGTCGGAGTGACTTGTCGTTTAGGTTTGGTGATACGCACAATCGTTTATAAATGTCACCGTGATTTGAAGCTAAGAATTTTGTCCTAGGTCAACTGTGCAAGTATACTTAAATCATTTTTGTCCTAGTTCAACTGTGCAAGTATAGTTTAATCATCTGCCGTTTGGACTTTGGAATCCCTCTCTGTGAATTGCTTTCTAGTCAAATAGTAGCCATTCTCCAAAAGGAAGTCCCAAGACGTAATCTTTCGGGTATATTTATTTATAATAGGGTAGATTTTATGTATCTACATGGCGATCATAGAATCTTGTTGATAAATGATACTGTGGTTACTTGGTGGGTTACTAAATTTGGAACAATTGAACTGTTCACTGCTTTTTGTTTAAATTATACCGTATGCTCGGTCCGTTTTTCATGTTTTTGCCCCCTTTTATATCTTCTTTTATGCTATGTAGACAAATCAAGATCTTATAATGGCTCTGACCTGAAGAAGGAATCACCAATGTCAAAAGATGGATCAACTGCTCATATTGCTGCACAAACGTTTACCTTCCGGGAGCTTGCTACTGCCACGAAGAACTTCAGACCCGAGAGTTTGTTGGGCGAAGGAGGGTTTGGGCGTGTTTACAAGGGGCGGTTGGAGAGCACTGGACAGGTACTTTATATTTTTTAAATTATTCCGTTGGTGGGCCTGGAAAATACTGAGGAATGTGGTTGCTAATCTAGCTATAATCCTAGATGTTTCTAGTCGAAAGTATGGCATGCGATACTAGGGTTGGGTTGTACTTTGTAAGTGTTCTAATCAGGAAAAAGGTATTATCATGACAGGTGGTTGCTGTAAAACAGCTCGATCGTAATGGTCTTCAAGGAAATAGAGAATTTTTGGTTGAAGTTCTCATGCTAAGTCTATTGCACCACCAAAACTTGGTCAATTTGATTGGCTATTGTGCTGATGGTGATCAACGACTTCTTGTATACGAGTATATGCCACTGGGTTCTTTGGAGGATCACTTACATGGTCAGTTACATCCTTTTTTCGCAAACCTACGTGTCTACTAATATTCTCTGCTTCTATAGAGCGATATTTGTTGCTGCTGTTGTTGAGTGACAGTAAGATGCCTTGAGTGGGTAGTGTTTAACTAAAACTCCGTTTCAATGTGTATCATGTAATGGAATTGGCCCTTGCAGTTTGATCTCAGTCATTGTGCCAAGCTATGTGGTCAATACAACCTCAATACCAAATTATCCCCTCAAAAGTGCTCTCAGCTCAGCAAACTTCAAAATCTTTATAACTCGATTGCGATGTAGTGTCTTCGTCCAGGTTTAGCCACAAGTCATGGGAGAATAGATTAAATATCCAAGTAACAACATTTGTTGCCATCTTCTTAGATAGTAATAATAGTATCACACTCGTTATCACTATATCCTCCTCTCTTGACAATAAGTACTTGATGGTTAGTTCTATTTATTTTGCTCAGAACCGAGGTTAACATAATTTTTATCATCCTGAGGTAATTGGTCAGAGTTCCTTCACCCTCATTTTACGAAAGGAGGTTTTTCGTGATTGTTGTAATGTTAGAGCATGTTTGGAGAAATACAATTTATTTGGATGTAGTAATGGCAACTGGTAAAAAGGAATAATGGATGATTGTGCTTATTTATGAGGAGGTTTAAAAAGATCTTGATGCTATTTAGTTTCCTTAGGGCTTTGTTGTGAGAAGTTTGTACGGTTTTCTGTTTCCCCCGTCTTTAGCGCAAGTTTATCTTACTTGATAGAAATTATTGTTAGCTTCATCTGCACCATACCAGCTGAAAACTGTAAAGCTAGTGGATTCTTGGCGCATAATATTTGTGAATTGTGATTACGCTGATTGGAGAACTTGCTAGGAACCCCTTGCAAGAAGAGGTAATAGTAGATAGGAAAGTCTCTTCGGAGAGACTCTCACAGTATTTTAACCTGGGACCATTTCAGAATTAAAAATAAAGTTGTTTCTAAAAGAGTAAAAGGAGTAAATTGGTCATAATGATATGAAGTGGTAAAATAATTAGATTGCCGACAACAGTAATATGGGCACCAACATTTTGAAAATGGCGACTAGAAAAAAAGGCCATTGTCACTAAAAGGGTGACGAAAAAGTTATATGGACCGTGTTAAAATTCAAGTGAAGTGCTCTTCATATACACTATGCCGTTTCTTACAAGAATTTGTGTTATATAGGAATACATCTTTTAAATTCTGTAAACATTGAGCTAGATTATGGCGGGTGATATTTAGAGCTAGGAAGAGTATAGACTAACCTGTTGTCTAGATACAAGTGAAGAGGGGGAAGAGAGTTAGGGAAAGGGAGGGGGTTTATTTTCCTTCTAAATCTTTCATATAAGTGGAAGAATTTCAATTTGGTTTGTAGGATGGATAATTCCCTTCATTTACCTTTCCTCCAAATTTCTCGAGCTCTAATGCCACCCGATCCCATCAGAACTACGAATTAAAGAGTGTATGGGCGAGTGTAGTACTAGGATGAATGATCTCTTAGGAAGGCGGCCTCTTGCAGCACCCCTATAAGCTCTCTACAGTTCTAATGGAGCCAAAGACTTGTTATTCTGGTTCTAGATTATGACGCAGTAAAGCAAAATTTCATTGTGAAGTAGAAGTCACTGGGCATCCGAAAAGAGCTTCTCTATGTTGTTAGTACACATATACCTAACCCCTCTTACCCCGTAATTTGCGGGAGCCCTTGAGGCATTGTTGTAATGTTGTGGCAGTTTTTGTTTGTTGATTATGTTGTTTGTTGGTACATCTATATCTATTATCTAACGATATATAATCTAGTTGAGAATTCTCATCCGCCATAAATATGTCAGCATATGCAGAGTTGGTTTTCCTTTCAGAATCCTTGTTGTTGCTAATGCTCATAATCCTCCTTTTTTCAGATATTCCACCCGGAAAAGAGGCTTTGGACTGGAACACAAGGATGAAAATTGCAGCGGGTGCGGCCAAGGGGTTGGAGTATTTACACGATAAAGCAAACCCCCCAGTTATATATAGGGATTTAAAGTCATCCAATATCCTTCTGGATGAGGGATTTCATCCCAAGTTATCAGATTTCGGTCTAGCAAAATTAGGTCCTGTTGGTGACAAAACACATGTCTCCACAAGGGTAATGGGCACATATGGTTATTGTGCTCCTGAATATGCTATGACAGGGCAACTCACTTTGAAGTCGGATGTTTACAGTTTTGGGGTCGTATTTCTTGAACTCATCACAGGACGTAAAGCAATAGATAATACTCGGGCACCTGGAGAGCATAATCTCGTTGCTTGGGTATGTTTTACCAGCTGCTTTTTGCTGTGTTATTTTTTCCATGCTTATTGTTTTCTCTGAGCTGACATTTTCACGTGGTTCTGCGATTCATATTCTCCTTTGGCTTATAGAAATCCATTTTCACAATTTCACCTAGTTAACTTCTCGATAGAGATGCAATATAGAACATGTAGACATTTATTTAAATAATAAAAAAACAAAAAAGCAGAGAGAAAAGTTAATTATCACCTTGCTTTGTAAGTTGGTTATCTTCACTAGTTGACGCCAACAGTGTCACAATTGCCTATGAAAAATTTATAGTTGCCCCCGTCTTACTTCTCCGATCTCCACATCATCATCGTACACCTTGACTAATGGCTAGTGCATACCTGCGTTTTTATCAGAAATTTTGCCCCCACATTTACTTATTAATTTCTTTTTTCCATTAGCTAGTGCGTACGTTGAAACAAACTGGAGAAACTTGAGTTCCGAACTTTTAGTTCATTCCTTTGTAGTGTTCCATTTGTTCTCACTTATTAACTCACGGAAATTGTTTTGTATGTTTTCAGGCACGCCCACTTTTTAAAGATCGTAGGAAGTTTTCCAAAATGGTGGATCCCTTGCTGCAAGGTCGCTATCCAATGCGAGGTCTTTACCAGGCTCTTGCAGTTGCAGCCATGTGTCTACAAGAACAAGCTGCCACCAGGCCTCTCATTGGGGATGTAGTTACAGCTCTTACATATTTAGCATCACAAACCTATGATCCAAACGCACCCAACAACCAGAGGAGCCGAGACGAGCGAAGAAGCCACGGTAGTGATAGTCTTGATAGTCCAGATAGACGTGGAAGCCGTCTCAGTTCATCATCCACTCAAAGGAATTCTCCGGACTTGAGAAAGAGGAGTCACATGCGCGAACTTAGCACCGGCGCAGAGGTAGGCAGGAATGACATGGAGGGTGGGTCAGGAAGAAAATGGGGATTGGATGACCTGGAACGAATGGAATCACAGAGGGGCAGCCCCGCTAGTGCTGGGAGGACGCCAAGAAACCGAGATTTAGACAGAGAACGTGCAGTAGCTGAGGCTAAAGTATGGGGTGAGAATTGGAGGGAGAAAAAACAAGCAAATGCAATAGGTAGTTTTGACAGCTCGCACGAGTAGAGTGAGCTGTACCAAATCCCCGCTCACCACCGAATTGTAGGGCCCAATGAAGGTCATCTTGGAGAGACCGCGATCAACAATGCCACACTTTAAAACTGCCTTGGTTTTCAATTTTGCTCTGGGAATAAGAGTGTCGAAAACATGTATGTTATTCTTGTATCCACTCATCAATTGTCGGTTGTTTGGCAAGAATGGTATAAAGATATGTATGATATGTGGTATGAAAACGGTGAAACAGTTGAAGCGTCAAGGAGTCGAGGGACGTTCCTGTTGTATTGGCACAGTGTTCGATGTTTTTATGTAATTAGGTGTTTTAGAGAGTACAGGGTTATCTTTTGTATGGATTTATGAGTCGGTCTTCTTATTATTCAGCATCTGTTTATGTAACCCCGTTATATTGTCGATGAACATGGGGAGATTTTAAGCAGATTTTCCTTGTATTTGGTACAGTGATCTTTTGTATGAATTTGAGTCCGTCTTATTATTCAGTATCTGTTTATTCAACCTTGTCGGCTGTTTTGTTTCAAATATAGAGTTCTGACTTGAGCTGAAAGTTAAGAGAATAATCTCGGGTAGCAAAYTCACAGGCAGTTATATTGTGACGAAAGTCATGAACGCGTTAACGAGTGTTAAATTTGAGGCATGGCTAGACTTCTACACTCAAGATCAGATCAGTTCTGTTTACGAGCAGCACATGGAAGTAGAGTACGGAGAATCACAATCGATGGGTTACCGCGTAACAAAACCCAACCAGCCAGTCAATTGAAGGCAAACCACTAATGAAGCCTATCCGAGTTTGACAAAGGGAATGCAAGTAATGTTCTGCACCGTGGTGATTACTGTAATACTCACAGAACCCACGCAGACCACCACCGCCGCAATTCAGCTGTACTGACAGCCTAAAACCAACTACCAGATATATCTCCACTATCAACATCATGATGAAAAATTGAGAAACAGCAACGACATTCAGAACCAGAAAGCGCATCATTTTGATTAGAAATCGGAAAGTCTTGACATCTGCTCTTGCAAGTTGCAACTAATACATCCAATGGTTCTCTAATGTGTTCTCATTACTAGTAGTACACAGGATGGTTCTGAATAAACTAACTATACAAATGTCATTCCGACTCCCGAATAGCAGCTTCCCTTCTCCCACACCCCACCCACAACTGGGTAAGGACTGCAGGGATATCCTAAGGGAAAAATATTACTTGGTAGTATTACTAATAATACCAGAGGACGACAAAAAATTACTGCAAAAAAAATGTATTCCGAAATACACTCTTCACTTCTTCCTCTTTCCCTGCAGAACATGTAAGATGGATAATTCATCAGTCATTGGTAGCAAAGTAGCCTTTACGAATTATATTCTGGAAAGGAGACATAATGTCCTAGTTTATGAAGTGGAAACATACAGAGCCAGCAGCATAGTCATCCATTGTTTGTTGCTTCCTTTTCTTCAGGGAAGTAGGACTTTCAGCTTGCTGACGTGCTGTGCCACGTTTCGAGGGAGTAGCATTCTGCGAAGAGCAGAGGAAGGCAGCTTCAGTAATTTAAGTTGAAGGCAGCAAAGACCAATATGAGACAATACTACCTCTACTGGCATTTATAGTCAACGAGGTTAATTTGAACATTAATTTCGCCAAATAAGTAGAGATACAATGTAAGTGTAATCTGACTACTTTCGTAATATCATTTTTTAATATGAAATACAGCAATGTTCTACAAAACCTCCAGTAGTTTTTGTAGTGATATAGAAGAGGACGAAAGAGAAGAAAAGAAAAAGACTTCACAAACCTTGGCAAGCTTCTTCTCTTTGCGTGCTTGCCTCTCCTGTTCATCATACTCCTGATTCTCCCTCTCAACTAGACGAATGAGTGTATCGCACCTTCTTGCAAGTTCTTGAGTAGTTCGTGATTTAACAAACCAATCAAAACGGAATAAAGGCGAGGTCCGGAAAGCAGCCTTTAACTCATCCCAATTTCCATATCCGAGTTTGTGAACCATACAAATCTGTCCATGTTTTGAAACAACGCTTGTTAGTCCATACTTTCTGACAATTATATTTTGTCTAACGGGAACAAAAACTACAGATAAAACATTACTCTCCCTTCTAAAATAAAGGAAAAAAAATTACCATGAAGCGGTCACATTCTTCATTGTACAGCTTGCCTTTATTCTGACCATACTGGATCTTGAGCTCCAACCACGGATTCTTGTAGCGATCCAGCTTCTTTCCGATAGCCTTCATAATTTCATCTTTTCGAGAGATTCTAGCTTCACCTCTTTCAATATTCTTGATGATCCTATCATAGTCTGATGATATTGCAAAATTCAAGAATCAGTGTAACAAATATTCTAAGCACAATGCACTTAACCACAGCAAACACCAACTCGGCTTGAAAATGCAATTATCATTCAAACTCATGGTGGAGTCAAAACTTTGAGGGTTTGTTTGGCTGCAATTTTAGGAAGGAAGGGTAGGGAGGAAAGAGAGGGAGTTCGAATGGAGCAGTGGAATTTTCCTTCCACATCATTCCTAATACTAGGAGGCAACACGGAACTCGCCAATGGGCTTAACTCCGTCAAATCAAACAAGAGAAGTTTTCACCCTCCCTTTCCCTCCAAATGATTCCTTCCAAATCATTCGAGTGATTTTAATTTGGCTTGTAGGAGGGAAATTGTTCCAACCATGTCCCTCCTCCCCATTCCTCTCCAATCCAAATTGCAAATGAAAAAAGGGAAATCGTCTTCCCCCCTCTGCCTACAAATCCCTCTATACAAACAAGGAGTTAGTGACTACACAATTCAAGGCCTACAAAATCGTAAAATGCCTTTTCCAGTCACTAAGGCAACAAGATCTGGCTCTCTACCATAAAGACTTACCATTCAATTCCATGTATCTTTCCTTGAAAACTTTAGCATATCTTTCAACTTCCTCTGGAGATTTTCCATCCATCTCATTAGCAATGCCCTTTATATCATTCCTACCAAACTTTTCACAAGCCCTGATAAAAGTGTTGAAATCTCTCTTTGTCCAAGTTGAAAAACCCTGTTTTAAAAATACAAAAAAAAAAAAAAAAAAAAAAAAAAACACGTATAGACAAGTAAAATAACTGAACTTCAAAAATTACATAGCTATTCGCCCTGGTTGTTTATAAATGGATGTGGGACTTGCCTCCTCCAGCAAACGATCCTTCTCGTCTTGTTCTTCAGAAGTCAATGGGGCATCTGTCATTTCTGTATTTCAAGATCTATTAGCCAACAGATAAAAATTCTCAAAATTTTAAATAATTTCAAAAATAATTAGCACATATACCATCAGGCTCATCCACTTCAATTGAGTCTTTCATCTGATCTTTCTTTTGTTGAGTTTGCTGAGCAGCAATAAAGAGTACCTAGTTAGTATACACTTGAGATTTAAATAGAATGAACAAGTAAAATGACACCAACCATCTGGTGGCGCACTTCCTTCTCATATAACTCGCTAAGCCTTTGTGAATTGAAAAATTGAAAGTCATGCCTGTAAGATGAGAGAATAAAAGTTAATGCGATAATAACCCCAACTCTACAACAATAGCGAAGAATTTATTGTGAACAGCTCAGGACAGAACTAACAGTTGAGGCATGCGAGGTATACGAGGTTCCTTAGGCCTAGCAGGACCACTTTGACGCATTGTTTGCTTAAAATATTCCGATTCAGAATAACTGGTCAGCAAAAAAAGTGTCAGGGCGGAAAAAGGAGCAGCAAATATATATTACAGAATGCTAGACAATAGAAATACTTACTTGCGCTTTCGCTCTCGTTTAGGTGGTTCAATCCAGTTGTCACTTGCTAATTTCTTAAAGTCTACTTTGTTTTCATCCTTCAAGAAAACAGAAAAGGAGAGAAATCAATAATAAAACTTACGTGCCTGAACCAACCGATTTAGTACAAACATTGAGGTGTTTTGCCTAATACCTTCTCATCATCAAAGTCATACAGATCAGCAGCTGAAAAACACACACACAGTAATACATATCAGTTCCATCTGAGATACTCCCTCTACCACAGTTATTCTATCCCTAATTGACTTTGATGATCAAACAATTCAACTTTGACTTCTGTTTTCTCACAATATGCATAGCTACGATTCTTTACAGAAGAAACATGCTACTAGTTGTTTTGATTTAAGTAAATGCGATAAATTTTACTCTTTAAATCTAAATGTCTAATTGCCACGTTTGTGTGAGAGGGATTTGAAATTTTGGTGAATTTTGAAGAGAGAGAATCCGTTTTACACATATTGTGAAAAATTATTGAACAAAGTTGACTTTTGTTGACCGCCGAGGTCAAATGGGGACTATAAAATTGAGATGGAGATATTATTACAAAAGGTAAAACTGAAGTTTAAGCATTTAGCTGTAAGAAGAATAAAAACTACGGAATACATACTATCATCCATCTTAAATTTGATAGCATCCTCTGTGAATTTTTTCATTTTCGCATCTAATTCAGCAGTTGCCTCTTCTCCCTTGGCAATTATTCGGTCTATATCTTCCTCGGTAATTGTGCTATCACCGGAGCTAAATACCATTTCAGCACCAAATCTCACCATCTGGAGCAGCTCGTCTTTATTGACAGCTGAAGAAAACATAGAAGTACTCGTTAGCAGAACGCAATTTTCATAGTTATTACTCCTTTCCTCCCATTCATCTATTTACCTTTTTTTTCTTTGTGAGGAGTATTTTAATCAAAAACGGGACGGAGGGAGTCGATGACAGAAAAGAAAAATGTTGTCTTACTTTTTTGCTCAGCCAACCGCCCTTGTTGAATAACCAAAGCATCAAGTGCAAGTTTCTTATAAGCTCTTTCAATCACTTTTTCCTCGATGGTATACTGTTCACAATAAAATCAAGACAGATTAACTTCATTGTTAGTGAGGACTGATGACATATCACAAGATGCTTAAGTAAACACAGAAGAAAGAACAAACCTCTGTGCAGAAACGAAATACTTGAACTTCCTTCTTTTGACCAATCCGATGAGCTCTATCTTGTGCTTGCAAATCGACTTGTGGATTCCTGACATGGCCAACCAGCAAGTTTTCAAACACAAATCTAGCATGTCAAACTAGCAATAAGCATATGACCAAGACAAGGGATAATCCTGACCAGTCACTGTCATAAAGAATGACAATATCGGCAGTAGCAAGATTAATTCCAAGACCTCCAGCTCTAGTAGAAAGTAAAAAGACAAACTTCTCACTTCCTGGCCGATTATAAGCTTCAATTGAATTATCACGATCCTCTCCCCCAGTGTTACCATCAATCCGGCAGTACTGGTGACCACGAAACAGAAGATAGTCCTCAAGGATGTCAAGAAGCCGCGTCATCTGTTTTTTGTTTTAACACAATAACAGCGTTAACAATATGCACCCCGCTTACGAAATGGACACAAGACTTCAACGCATCAAAATTGCTAAGGTAGTGGTGTCAGCTAAGCTAATGATAAAGTCAATGAGTAGTGGAACTAATGACCTAAGTTAGAAACCTGTCAGTATCAAATCTGCCCTTGTGGCTCACTTCAGACTAAAGAAAAAACAAATAGACCAACCTGTGAAAAGATTAGAACCCTGGAGCCACGTTCTTTAAGCTTTGGAAGCAACTTATCGAGCAACACCATCTTTCCTACAAAGTGACAAGTCTAATAAGTTCTTCATGTCTGATTACGAAAGAAATGCAATACACCGCGATGATCACAGATATTTACCAGCATTGGTGACCAGATGATCTCCAGTGGTGTAGGGCGGACCAGGTTCAGCACCTTGGAAAAGATATGGATGATTACAGCATTTTCGCAACTGCATAGCTATATTCAGAAGCCGCTTACGTTCTCCTCCAGCATTAACAACTTCAAGATCTTTCTGCAATAAAGCCTTGTAGTATTGCTTTTGCATTTGAGACATTCCCACTTTTAGTATAGTTTCTTTTTTCGGTGGTAAACCTTTCTCGACATCTGACTTTAGTCTTCTAAGGAGAAAAGGTCGAAGGACCTATGAGAGAAACAAGACATATTGAATAACTATAGTAAAGAGAAAGAGGTAAATTTAGAACATATTACTTTAATGGCCTACCTTATGCAATTGTTGAACAACCTCCTGTTGGTCATTGTCCGCAGATATTTGAAACCACTCGTCAAAAGTATCTGCAGAGCTAAAAATCTCTGGCAATAAGAAATTCAGAAGGGCCCACAGTTCATGAAGATTGTTCTGCATTTTAAAACAGACATGCAATAACATGAACAAAGCATTCAGTAACATAAAACTGGGAACTCAATAACGTAATGTGCAGAACACTTTACCTGAAGTGGAGTTCCGGTGATTAATAGACGAAAGTTGGTGTTGTATAGTCTCATTGTCTTTGAAAGCAGAGAATTTTCATTTTTTATTCGATGCGCTTCATCAATGATAATATACCGCCAACTAAATCGGCGCAAAGCGGTTTTCTCTTTAATAGCCATTTCAAAACTTGTAACACAGACATCAAACTTTCCGGCAACCAGTAAGTCCTCACGTATATGTCTCTGCATATACAACACAACTTAGTGATGATAAAGAAGTCTTCACATACAGAAAAATAGCTTATTGAGAAAAAAAATACATAGGAAGCAAGAAAAAGGTCCTGGGAAGATATAGTGAAATTCGTTGATCTCAATGGTGAAGGACTCAACCAAATACGAGAGTCTACAAAGCACTCACCCTCTCCTCCGGATTTCCTAAGAACTTCACTGCACGGATAACTGGACAAAAACGTTTTATTTCATTCATCCAATTACCAAGGGTCGATTTCGGAGCAACCACCATATGAGGTCCAGTTATTCCTCTGAACTCGTGAAGATAACCCAGCAAGGAGATTGTTTGCAATGTTTTACCAAGTCCCTGAATTATTGGAGATAAAAAGACAAAAAGGCAAGAAGTTAGGCGGCGAATTTATTATAAAGAGCAGACACATTTTCTTGTGATAAAAAGTACATAGACAGATATCTTGATGACACAGGAGGACAAACACACACGCACCATTTCATCTGCCAAAATTCCGTTAATACCATTTTCATATAGCCGTATGAGCCAGTTCAAACCAGCAAGCTGATAATCCCTCATCTTTCCTTGGATGCCTGTCCACAAAGAGACAAAATTAAACTAGGATGGACATGAAGATGGATTTAACGATAGACCTAAGCTGTAGAATTAGCTTTACTATTATATGAACTATACAATTAACATCCACTTGCAAGCATATTTCAGTAGCCAAAGCAGAAAGTTGATATATTAGAACACTACTTCAATATATTGGCCCATTTATACAGAATTGATGTATAAATTTGGTGATTGCAACCTATGTTACTCTGAATCTTTATATTACGTCCTATATCCGAGTTCGACACAACATCTGGACAAGGGCATAACACTTGGACACTACAGTTTTAAGCTTAAAAAAGAGTTTTATCATAAAAATTGTTGAGCCCGACACTTGCACATGCACTAGTATGAGTATCATATATGGCAACATTCACTATGAACCGTGTTACAATCAATAATTACACATACTACTGTATTTCATTCATTCCGGCTATTCAGTGTTATTCAGCTACCCCCTACAACCTGAGTTGTGTTTTATGGGTGAAATCGGACACAATCTGAACCTCGTAGTAAAAGACTACCAACAATTTATACATGCATTTAAGTGCCCTCTCTTATGTTCAAAAGCACAACTGCTTGAAAATCAAAAGATGCTCAAGAAATTAAAGCCTTCAGTAATAACATAAGCATGGGCGACTGTAAAATGCACTTCTATACAACTGAAGAATGGCAATATGGGTGTCTAAAGAAACTAGAAGAACCACAATGCCACACATACATCTAAGGAAGATAAGATGTCAAAAGAGGGCTGAAAGCCTGAAATGAGCAATGTCAATATACAGGAACGATAAATGCAGAAATGAGTCAAGCATTCGCAAGGCTGATATATACGGTGATGGGAAAGTCTTAAGATAAAGTATATGCAGAAGGGAAGTATGATCTTACAGGAAGGCTGTGTAACTAGCCTGGTACCAGCAGCCCCAGATTCTTCCTCTTTGATATACTCCTCATCTTCTTCTTCTTCTGTCACCTTTGATGCATGTCGTCCCCTGAACAGGCATACAGATAGCCATTTAAAGCTAATATATAAAGCAAAACGAATCCCATTGGGCTCATCAACGATGAGGAACCAGTTTCTTTAAGATTAAAACACACCCTCCAACCTCTGTCCCTCCCTACATTGTATGAACTTGGATTACTTCTAACCTACTTTATGATAATGGCAAGCACGGTCAGCATTATCAGCATTGTAATTCTGATTTTCAGCCGTATCCACATTTAATAGCTCATGACCATGAGACGGGAGCACAATTAGAGTTATTAGACAATTTACCATTTGAAGACGGCTTTGTTCCCTACTAGACAGTCATGATGAGTACATGAAGAAACCAATCAAAGAAACGACTACAAAAATAGTGAGCATCATGGAGAAAGTATAACTGTGTTGAAAATTTTCCAAACTAGAACTTGCATAATCAGTTTTTGAACCAGCAAGTTTTTTATTAGCGGAATTATTAAGTTATGAACCTCAAAATGAGACGGGGAATTATTCAATGTTAAAAACATGAATAATTACAAAAACGTGGTATATGTCTGACACGTCATTATAAAAAAAATTCATGGCCAAAACTTCTCTTCATGCCTACAACCCATCAGACACATGACCAAAGCAGCACTTGAATAGTTGAATGACCAGTCTTGACAAATATACTTTCGTAAAAGAGAAAAGTAAATCCTTTGTAAAATTATTTAAGGATGCATACCTTCCCTTCACCTTTTTCTGGGCTTTAGAATGGTCCCCCTTCGCAAAATGAGCAAAAATCTCAGTTTGCTGCAGAAGGTACTTCAATCGGCCCTTTCCCTTGTTATTCTGTGTAAAATGTTCAACTGATTATTGACTATGGACAATAAAAGGATACTGTATGAATAATAAATTAATCTACATACACACAGATGCTGTATGAATAGTAAATTAATATACATCACAACTGTATGAATAGTAAATAAATATACATACGCACCATGTCAGCCTCAATAGCAGCATTCTGCTGCTCTAATATATCCTGAATCTTCTGTTTCTTTCGGTTCTGTAATTCTTTCAGACGAGCTTTTTCTCGTTTTGAAATTTCATTGCCATTGCTTTCATCCTAACAAAAAGACATATCATAAAACCACGAGTCCGTCCAAATAAACTGCCTAAAGCGACGAATAAACTATGGTTAACAAATGCTGACAAAGATTAAGCCACAACGAAAAAATAACTTCATGAATTGTAGCTCCCTCAATACAGCAGTGAAAAAATCCCACCAAAATATTCCTAAAATGCTCAAATTCATTCCCTAGATTACTATCTGACATTCTGACCTCCTTTCTACGATAATTACTAAACAGGTACAAGCGCTAAACATGAATTTTCTAAGAACTTCACTTCAAATCCCGGCAAATCACCACAAATATTTCCATAGTACTACACAAACTTCAAAAATCCTAACTTGAATTTGTGAGATAACATCTACAGGTAATCTTGAATCAGCAAGCCACAAACAGGATTTTTTAATTTCCAACAGAGCAAAATGCTTGCTCCTCTATAATTTTGGGAAATGCAATAATCAACGGGAACAATAACTTGTTTACGCCTCTTATCTTCTCCAATGTTCCTAGGTAAGGCTGCATGCAAGAAATTTCCTTCACCTTGCCACATGCGGGATTTTATGAGTCAATAAGGTAATATTGTTGTGGTTGGAGAACAAGGTACAAATAAAGTTCTCAAAAACCTTGTTCTGTGGATCCTGACAGTTAAACAGCTTAACTGCTTAGCTACTCGATTTGTCTATTACGATACAAACTCCTACCAACATAACTAATTTCAGTTCTCTACTAATACAAGCTTATCAGTCTCCAAATTTCCATCACATACATATAGCTACAATAGTCGGCTCAAATAGAGTACCTATGTATAATGCAACCTCATAAAATAGAAGTTGCAATCTTTCTTCCACAAACTCGTAACCCCTAACATACACAACAAAAACAATATCTCAAATGTTTCGTCTCTCTCTCGACACTGCACCATTTCTACACAACTCATAATGAATATTGCATTAAGATTTACATCAATCTCCGACTACTCGACAATTCAGTTAACAACTTCGCCCTGTATAATTAACACCGTCTTAAGCTTACAACATAGTAACTCTAACTATCATTAAGTAATCCACACAGCATCGAAAGAGACCATTTTAAGCTCAAGATGGTCCCAAATGAGATTCAGTAAGCCCTAAATACACAACAAAAACAATATCTCAAATGTTCCGTCTCTCGCCAGATATTGCACCATTTCCAGACGACTCATAATGAATACATCAATGGCTAAGTAATCAACAAATTAGCGAACATCTTTGCATGAATCCCTGTGTACTTAACACCGTCCTAAGCTTACAAGATACTCACATAGCATCGAAAGAGACCGTCTTAAGCCGCGAACAACAATAACAACACGAAACCCTAGCTCACAGAAACAAAACAACGCCTTCAAAAACACAACGGATCTAGGTCAAGCATAACAGAAATCCCTAAGAAACCTCAATAATAAATAAAATTAAAGGTAAAATCATGAGAACAACCTCGTCGTCATCAATGGCGGTGGCGGCAACGTCATCATCGTTATTATCTTCGTCGGAATCAACAGAGCGAGCGACGGCTTCAAGCTCATCTTCATCTTCTTCGTCAATTTGTTCGTTCGTCTGTTCTTCTTCCGATGAGTTCGATGCGTCGTCTGAAGAAGGTGCGTCGTGTTTCGAGGGTTTCGCCATTGTTGTTGTACGAGTAGCTTTGTTTTTGGGTTTTCTGTTGTGTTTTGGGGAAGGCCGCGAAATGGGAAGGGTTTGAGGAGGGACGGAAAGGAAGGGATGGATCCCTGGGAGAGTTGGGACTCTATGAGTAACGATTAGCCGACTAGGGATAATTGAATTTGAATGAGTCGGAATTAACTAAAATGAAATTAAGTTGAAATGAGATGAATAGAATTGAATTAAGCTAAGATATATTGATAATTGAGTTGATTTAAACATAATTAAGTTAAATTGAATTAAATAAAGCTTAGCTGAGCTGGAGTGTGTTTAACTTAACTAAATGTGAGTTTATATTAAATGAAAAGAACAACGCCTTAAGGTGCTAAGATTTGTGAACCGAGTTGGGTGTTGATAGAGTCGATCATTCTAGTAGCACAAGCTTGCTTGAGTTAGTCTGACTCGGTCTAAACATTAGGTCGCCTTCCATGGTTCGCCAACCCCCAATCCTGTCCTAGGTCATATGAGGGCCGATCTTTACCAACCTAACCCACCAAATTTGTCCATACAAGGAAAAAAAAAAATGATCCAATTAGTTAGCACGACCGCTCAAACCCTCCAAGCCGAGTCAGGGTCAAACTAAGTTAGCCAAGTTGGTTTAGGGTTAAGGGACAAGATACGATCCAATACCAAGTTTAGCATTTGGTTATGAGCGAGGTGATTTGTATAGCCGACCATGCACTATAAAGGGTGAAACATGAACAATAAATTCTAAATGTAGGCGGATCCAACTGATCCAATAAGAGATCACAAGTCCAAATAAATGGAGATTAATTAAGTTGGTGTTACTTTAATAAGACTTGCATTTTTTTTTTTCCTTTTCTACTTATTTCTAGAAATAAGTGAAATCTGTTACGGAAAAAATGAATAAAAGACGATAGAAAAAAGAACAATACAAGGTCAAAAGTTCCCTCCTAAATCCTGAAGCAAAGTCGAAAGCAATTTCTTTTTTAATACACTCTAACAAATCTATCTCGCTGATCAAGAGACTCCTTTTGAATTGTCAATAAGACCTACATTGTTAAGGTGGACATATTTTATTTTCTGTCGAACTTATCAAATTACTTTTAAATAAAATACTGCTTACATCTCAAAATTGTTATTCCATATTAACCTCGAATGTCAATTTCAACCACTAATCTTTTCAAGTATGGTGTTGTTTGGTCAAGCTTTAAAAGTGCTTTTGTAATTGAAAAAATCGAAATTAGGCCAAACACTATTTTTTAGGTAGTTTAAAACTACTTTTAAGAAGTCRTAAACTACATTTTAAGCCACTAGAAGTAGAAGTAGCAAATTGGTGTTTCTACTTCTACTTCTAATTTTCTTTGTATTCGTAAGATTCTATTACATGCCAAAAATAATATTTAAGTAACTATTCATAATATTTCCAATTCCATCACTATAAATTTCATTAAAATGATAATATTTGGAATACATGTGATATTCTTAAAAAGCAAAACAAAAATTGTTCACTAATTGGCCAAACGTATCAAACAATGAAAAAACAACTTTTTTAAAAATTTGGCCAAACACTTACAATTTTCTATAAAAGTAGTTTATGAAAAAGTCCTTTTGAAAAGGAAAAACTATTTTATAAAAGTAAGGCCAAACACCCCCTAAAATATATATTGAAATTAACTATAAACAAATGTTAACTAATTAATGTATGAAAATTTAAAGGAGAAAATTAATATATAAGTAAATACTACAAAGTCAATTTTCAATAAGTTATTAAGAAACCCCATTATCACACCCCTTATGTATTTTGTTTTTACAGTTAATTTTCTTTTACAGTTGTTAACTCGTTATATAGAATACTCCGGAGTATGTCTCTCAACCTCCGTCAAAGATGAACTTCATCTGACGTTTTGACAAGTTCTCATTTTGGATGCAAGTTTACTAACCAAAAATAAAAGAAATTTTCATTGCGCAACATATCAAAAATAAAAAAGTATTGTAAAGCTTTGCCCCTGTTTGATAAACAACATATTGAGAGAAATTAGTAGATTCCGGCCTAATTAATAGGTTGATCAATCAATCTAATATTTTCATGTATTTGGCAAACGGCATATTCTGATAGCATATTGGTCGGAATCTACTATCTTTGAATATGCTGAAACGGCATATTCTGATAATCATATTGGTCGGAATCTACTATTTTTTAATATGCTAATTATCAAACACCATTTCTTAATCCAGTAGCAATAACGCTACTGAGAGACCGTCTCTCTGAAGTTTGTGTGTTCTTAATCTGCCAAACAGGATTTAAAGAGTACATTGTTTGACAATTAACAAGCCAAGCATGGATCGAAAAAAAAAAAAAAAAAAAAGCCAAATACTTGTCACAGCATGATGCCTATTGGCGGACTTTTAATCAAAGATACAAAGCTCGTCTTATTGTAAAACAAGTACACCAAGCTGACCAATGGTTGTGCGGTTGTGCCATAACAGGGTGAGCCACCATACCGGCACAGAGGCCGTGCTGCCATGCACCCTTCCTATACCTTTGCCATGGTACAATGCAGGAGGCCGAGTTAATAGTCAGCTTGGAACGCGCAAAAATAGCAGGTATGAACACAAAGCAAAAACAATGGACCACGAGGCGTGCCATGGCTGATGGCCCTGCTCCGTTCCAACCTTTCGCTAACATAAACACATATAGAACACAGAAAAGATATCCATAAATGTAGTACCAGTTGTTTAAATATCAATATACTAACTTACAAGTGTTTCCGAGCAAGTACTAATATCACATTAGCCCGAGGCAACCCAAATACTGATAGAAATTAGCAAATTATATGTTCTTTTTCATTTTTTTTAATAAGCAGCTTTAACTTCTACTTTGAGGAAGACTCGTCACTGACGAACCAAACATTCATGGTGCCCATTCATGACCGAGGAACCTTTTTTGACCCCTCTAACTGGGAGCGGTTTCAGTTCCGCCTCTTTAGGAAGCATTTCTGATGCATCTTCATCTATCAAACAAGTAATGGCTTCAAAGACCATGGCTTTCACTTCTTCAAACCTTGCTTCAGAAAGAGAGACTTCAGCAAG
>VHZZ01000493.1:128568-152717 GCA_009801015.1 Silene noctiflora | reverse complement strand
AACTGTTACTTTAAGATGAACTAAAAATTACAAACGAACTAGATTTATAGCCTCCTTGTGGATACGATACCCTACTTACCGCTAGCTATTGTTAGCAATATTTTAGGATTTCTTGATTTAGTTCTTCCACTTTCATTTCGTGAGAGAAACACTATTCGTTTTCAGCTTTAGACGAATAACGGCCGTATACAATGAGACTGACTGTCCCTAAAGCAAGTCTTACAAGTTACCAGTTAGAAATTCTTACACGAGAAGTTGCCAAATTGGCCTAATTTAGGTACCTTATCCACAAATCCACAATCAATTATTTGAAATTTTGAAGTTCACACGACTGTATATATACTCGTACAATTAAATTAGACTTCTGCCAAACTTATACTCCCTCCGTCCCGGCAACTTCTGCCCAACTTATACTCCCTCCATCCCGATCATTTGCCGTCTTTTCTATTTTGGGTGTCACACTTAATTGTTGTCTTTTCTATTTTAGGATTGCATTATTATCGACAGGTTTTATCTGGTTGAAAAATTCAATTCACCCAATTATACGTTTACCTTGATTGAATAATTGATGAAAAGCGAAGATTATGGACCGACGTAGATGGTTAACGGCGTTACTGATTTTATGTTTCTTCACCGTTTCGAATAGTACAGGTCAGCTCAATCTCCCACCTCTTTCTTCAATTAACCTTTATCATCTCGACTATACGTCTATACCGTCTCAATCATTTGTTTATCTTTGGTTAAAATACGTAGCAAGTATTATTGATGAATTTCTGAAATCCAGTTATTTACTGTAGCTAAGGAATTGCTTTATTGTACGTACACCTGCAAATTTACTCCTCCAATTCGTTATAATGTCCGTCTTTGACTTTTTGCGGTCTTCTCGACGATACTTTACCTTGTAATTTTCTGTTTTGTTTGTTGAAAGTACGGAGTATAATTCTCATTTGTGACGGGTGTGAACACGTCATAGAGACAAGCTTGCAAGTAGGAGAGGCAAGTGGGAGTGTTCCTTTGTGTCACGTCACAAGCTTGTGACATATTCACACCCGTTACAAGCAGGACGGACTGATAATTTTTTGTAAGATTTTTTCATGAATAAATGCGAATATTTTTTGCACCATATCGAATTTGATTAACTATATTTTCAGCATATGATTATAGTGAATTGGAGCGGACAACATAAACATTAGGTTGATTATAGTGAATTGGAGCGGCTGGCATAAAAGTTAGGTTGAATGTGATTTTATTTGCCATAAGATTTTGAGTTGCATCTAGGCGCAAGTCGTTGTGAGGGGCTAGCCAAAACACCTTAGGAGGTGTAACGCGTGCATAAGGCGCATGCCAACATGCACGCAGCTTACTCAGGTGCATTACGCTATTACTATGCAATTTCTGAAAAATAAAGTCCAGGAAATACACTCCATAATCATAGGGTTTGAGCCGACATACCTCAGAAGTTGTGTAGTGTGTTGTGTGCAGAAGGCACACTTATGGCGCATAGCTAAAATTCATGTGTTGCATGAGGGGATATTAAAGTGCAGGAGTCTTTCTCACCATGATCCCTCAGTGCCTTGTTGCGTCTCTGAACCTTTTTAGAACTAAGGTTAAGGGAATATTAAAGTGCAGGACTAGTTTCCTCAACCTCAAACTTGATAGTTGATATTGATGCAACTGAATGAAATTCTCATGAAGTCTGAATTTTATGGTAGTGTTGTAAGGAACTGCATCAATTTTTCTGGGAATGATTTATTTGTGGCACAATTAGTAATTTTTTTATTCGAGTTATTTGTGGAACTTGTCTGAGCTTGCCTTGTTAGTGGTACTGTTGCTATTTATTGACATAGTTTGTGATGGACTTGTTATATTTATGGTAGAGATAGACGTTCCGTATATCTCTTGATTTTGAGAAGTGTTGATCTGTGGAGCTGGGTTTTTCTTATCGTTGTAGTGAAGATTTTTCTTTTATGGTACAGAGTTCAAGTTCAAGGATGATGAACAATTTCCTTTTTACAATCATACACTTGCTCAGATTTTGGTGCGGTATAACGCTGCTGTAAGTACATGATCAACTAGTTTTCAGTTTTCAGGGTGTATATTAATTAGCGGTTGTAATTCTCCCTCATCTGGTATACAGTAGCAATTTAATACCTTCAATAATGCCTGGGGTTCTCTGGTGTTATAGTGTGTTATAACTTAGCACGCGTGGATTTAAATAATTGCATCACATTTCTTCGGAGAAAATTTTATAGCATAATGGATATAATTCACTTTTTGTTATCTGAGATGGGAGCCAGATGATGTCGCTGGTGGTTGTCTACCCGATGACCCGGTTATTGTTTATAGTGATCCAACTGTTTTGAAGAAGGTTAAAAAGAAGATTACAATGAGTCAATTATTAATCTTGCTTGAGTTGTTGTCTTGTATTGACTAATTTCTTTTATAGATGCTAGTTATGTGCTGCTCTGCCAGTATTTTTTTCGTTGAATATTTTCTGAGGATTGAGTGCTGAAGATTTTTTTGCGAGTGAGCAATACTGTGACTGCTTCAGTTTTGGGATGACATTGAGGTTATGTCGAGTTTGGTAATGACAGTGAATGATTTATGTGACTTTGCAAACATATTTGCTGTGGTCCGTTTTTCCTTATGTCCACTACAATCCATAGACAAGAATGGTCTTAAATGTTTGTATTAGGCAAACTTACTCGGCTCTCCACATACTCCCTCCTATCCACTATATTTTTCCCCTTTCGTTTTTGCACAATAAATAAGAAAGTGAATTTGGACCACACAAAACACACTACCCCACATGCAATTGAATTTGGACACACAAATCAACACAAAAAAAGGAAATAGGGAAGAAAACCCGAATTATCCGAAAAAAGGAAGTAATAAATTTTGCTGGTTTATAGTCTGATCATATGACTTCTATGGTCTTCGCAGGTATATGAGTCTGATTTGACAGAGCTATTTACGTGGACATGCTCAAGATGCAATGGCGTGACAAAGGTTCCGGTCTTATGTGGATAGTATACTAATTAATTCTGGTGTTATGTGGATTGTATACTAATGGTGCCTTTGTCATGGAGACAGGGATTTGAAGTGATTGAGCTGATAGTCGATATCCAGCACTGCTTGCAGGTAGGTCATTATGAACATTCTTATCATCAGACAATTTGTTTTGCCATGCCTATATTTTTCTTCATGTATATAAAACTTAAATATTACATTGCATGTAATTGGTATATCCGCTGCAGGCATATGTTGGGTATGCAAAGAATCTCAATGCTATTATCATTGCATTCAGAGGGACCCAGGAACACAGGTTACACTCTTGTCTTTTCCCTCTTCTCCTTGCCACTGAATTTATATGGAACCTAACGATTATATGAAGGGTATTTTAATGCTTGCCTGGTTCACCGTGAAAACTTCCATCCCTACGTCTCGATCATTTGTTTACCTATTTTATTCTTTGTGAGTAGTATTTTAATCAAAGGTAAGCAAATGATTGAGACAGTGGGAGTATTTCTGAGGAAATTTTAATTTTATAGGAAATTGTCTGTACTGTTTGGTTGCATATAGGAATTTGGAGTTCCTGCATGAAGACTTACGTACCTAAGGGGACTTTTTAACCAACTTCCCAGTTCCCTTGTTTTGTTGGGAACTGGATTTCTCTTGGAAGGTCCTTGTGTTGTTGTAAAACAACAGCTCAATACTCTTATGACTCCTGCAAATTTTGATTTCATTCTTCCTGAGAAGTGAAAAATGTGCTAAGTGTATACACAGGAGAGAGTCCATTGCGAGGTCAAATGACTTTAGTCTTGCTGGGCAATCTAATGAAATTGAATATAATGCGACTGTCACTAGCTTGTTTGATTTTCTTCTGAACCCTATAGCACCCGTGCATAACTTTTATAAGTCTAACACATATAGAAGCTTTGTAGTTGCCTGCTTATGATGAATTTTTTTTGCAGCATACAGAACTGGGTTGAAGATCTTTACTGGAAACAGCTTGATCTGAATTATCCGGATATGCCTGATGCTATGGTAAAAATAACAAAAAGGATAAATTTATTGCTTGGTGCTCTTTGGCTGTCATTTTTAGAGCTTTCAAGTGTTTCTACTTGAATCCCTAATCTTTTAATTTTTGTAGGTTCATCATGGATTTTACAATGCTTACCATAATACCATTTTGCGGCCTGGAATCATGGATGCTGTTAAACGAACAAAGGTTTTATTTGGAGATATTGACATCATTGTGATAGGTCATTCAATGGGTGGAGCTATCGCTGCGATTTGTGCCCTTGATCTCACGGTAATTTTTCTTGAATCTTTTTGTCTTAGTAGGGGTAGGGTGGGGGGATTGAAGTATTTTTAGGTTGGGATTTGATAAACCTTTCATTTGCCTCAATATCTAAAGTCACTGTTCCATTTTTGAAGATTTTGATATAAATGTCAATATTCGATACCAGTACGTTTGGGAATTAGTGGGTATCTCTCATGAAGCTATTATCTTCAATTGTCAAGGCCTTTTTGAGGCGAATCGTCTAAAATGAGGGAAGGTTTTGATAGAGATCGAGTATTATTGATGAATATAGTACATAACTATGGCACTATGACTCAATTGCAAATGTCGGACACGGCTATTCGGTCTAAAAGTTTCATGTTTTTGGCCTAAATTTTGAACTAGCTCTGCTACTTCTGGTATTATGAATTTATACCTACTCTATGGTCCAGGTCTCCTGTATAGTGGATTCGCCTACCTCACAAATTTATATTGAAAGATTTTGCTATGTTGGCAGGTACATCACAACATCAACAATATTCAGGTTATGACCTTCGGGCAACCTCGGATAGGGAATGCAGTTTTTGCTTCTTATTATACCCAATATCTTCCAAATACAATTCGTGTCACCCATGATCATGATATTGTGCCACATTTGCCTCCATACTATCGCCATTTTCCACATAAGACGTATCATCACTTCCCTACAGAGGTATGCCGTTGGCAACTGCAAACTCAGTTCACTGTACTTCACATTGTTCTAGAGAATACCTAAGACACTCTGGTGTAGTTAACTGCCGTTTACCAGTACAGAATAAGACATAGATGGTCTTATCTGACTTGTGTTTAATTTTCCCCTGTGGAACACTTATCTTTTGTCTGTGCCATTGACTCTGAATTTTAGGTGTGGCTTTATGACGTTAAATTTGGAAGAAGAAAAATTTACACTGTTGACAAGATATGTGATAGTTCTGGCGAAGATCCTTCATGTAGCAGGTAAACATTGAGGACAATAGTTGTCAAATGCTGCACTTAATATAAAAAAGGGAACATCTTACTAATGGTATAATGGAGTTTATTTTCATGTATAAACTCAGAGATTTTGCTCTGGAAAAAAAATGAGTATGACAATTTTTACCAGTTCTGATTAAACTAAGAAAGAGTGCATCCGGAATAATGATCACAAGAGTGATCACTATAATCATAATTATAGTGATTTGATCTTCTCAAACAACTACTTTGAAGTAAAGATTTCATTTTTGATTTTGTATGTTGTTAAAAAAATTCAGAATTTGATTTCAATTTGGCATATGTTGCGCAGGTCGGTTTTGGGGAGTAGTGTGTTGGATCATTTGGTCTATTTGGGAGTAAATTTGCATGCAGAGTCCTGGAATTCATGCAAGATTGTGACTGGTCCTCGTCTAGCTGAGTACAAATCGACAGATCATTCTGGAAATATAATCTTGACCAAGGATCCCGGGTCTTCTTTTCTTAAACTGGATGCACAGACGACATTTGAGGCCAAGGTGTCGTAAAATTCCAGCTCTGGATCTTTTATCGGGTTCCAGTTAACCGTCGTCAGAAGTGTATAGTGTAAGTGAATCTTTCAACTTTGTAAATTATATTACTAAGTCACTATGCTGTTAATCTGTTATCACTGTACGTAGGAGAATTGAAGCTTACATAAATTATTTGTGAAAAGGACTAGTAACATCCATAATCTCACAATCATATACATCGAACCCTTCTTACCTCACAATTTGTGGGAGCCATTGAGGCACTGGGGTAATGTAATTGTTGCACGATCATATACCATAATGTTTGCATATAGTACTGTGTTGATTGAATTGGACTTAAGAATATAGAGAGGAGAGGGTAAATTGTACATGTGAAACATACTAAGACACCCTCAAGGCCACAAATGAAATACGTAAAAAATTGACCGAAACACCCATAAATGAAATACGTAAAGAATTGACTAAAACATAGGGTATAACACACAAATCCATACCAAATTATGATTTATCACATCATCAAGAATATTTTCTTAGAAGTATTCATGAAAATTCGACGTATATTATCTCTCGATATTTTCATTTTACATCGTTTATACCAAGTCAGCTGGCTTCTCATCCTCTTTTACCTCAGATTTAACAGTGTTCTCTTTTGGTAGGGTTTGGCTCTCAAAGTTTTTATCCTTGACTAATGAGGAATCTTCAAGAGATTCCGAGGACAGTTTATTCTTCTCCAAGTTCTCTTGGATTACAATTTGTTCCACAGCCTTTATTTCATCCATTTGCTTTTCATGTTTATCGGTCGCTGCTTCTGACAAATCAATTGGCTTCTCATCATCCTTTACCACTGATTCCACAATGTTCGCACGAGGTGGGGATCGACTCTCAGAGTCCACAGTGTTTTCACGAGCCGGAGATTGACTCACCGAGTCCACAGTGTTCTCACGACGTGGGGATTGATTCTTCAAGCTCTCCATAACGTTTTCACGAGGTGGGGATTGACTCTTAGAGTTCACTAAAATGTTTTCACGAGGTGGAGATAGTTTCTCCGAGTTCTCCACAGTGTTTTCACGTGGTTGGGATGATAGACTTTCAGAGTCTACAATGTTTTCACAAGGTGGGGATTGTTTCTCCGAGTTCTCCACAATGTTCTCACGAGGAGGGGATTGACTCGTAGAGCTCACCACAATATTTTCACGAGGTGGAGATTGTTTCTCCGAGTTCTCCACAATCTTCTCACGAGGAGGGGATTGACTCATATAGTTCTCCACAATGTTTTCACGAGGTGGGGATCGACTCTCAGACTTCTTCTCATTAACCGGTAAGCAATCATCTTCCTTCTCCTTCTCCTTCTCCTTCTCCGTCTCTTGAATCACAACTGGTTTCGCTGCCACAACCTTATTTACTTCATTCACATCCTCATCATGTTCACTCTTTAACACATATGACAAATCATTTGATGATTTCTCATCCTCTAGTTTACCATCATCCACAATGCTTTCTACAATGTCGTTGTCATGAGTCGAGAATTTCACCTCCGAATTTCCCCCCTTAACCGACAATTCTTTCTTTTCACCTTCATTCTTATTCATTTCTTTTTCTTCATGATCATTCTTCATTACTTTCGACAAATTACTCGACTTCTCATTTTCTTGACCATTTACCTTAATTGGCTCCTCATTCAAAACTTTATTCTTGGGAATTTCTTCATTTTTTTTACCAAGTAAAGTGCTTGATGTTGTGTTGGTAGGAATATTGTTGTTTTTACTCTTGTTTTTAACCATACTTTTGGTTTTAACCATGGTTGATGATGAGTTCTTTTCATTTTGTGGGGTCACATTTTTAACCTTGTTGCTCTTTTGAGAGGTGAATGACCTGAATCTCTTGCTTGTTGAAATTGACTCGGTTGTAGCCACCGCATGCTTTGATTCCCCACAACCCATCTTCGTATAACCGTTTTATGCAAGTATTTGGATGACTTGAAGAAATTTGATTATTAATATAATGGAAAAGAGGATGAGATTTTTTTATTTATTTTTTGAATATTCTTTTTCCCTTAATGTTTAACATTAGGGAGAAAAGAAAAACTAGAAAAAAGTAATTTCTTTTATTTACTGTTTTTCTCTTTTTTCGATGATTTTTGAGGCAATATAATAATCACAGTCTGTTGAAAAATTATCCTTTCATATTAGCTGTTGAAAAATTTGGAATTAGTGGTTCGAGTTGTCTGTATCGCTAATTCCGTATTTTGCGTAGAACTTTGAAATATTTTAGAAATTAAAATGTCTAAATATAGTGAAAACACATTTTCATCAATTGTCAAATAATGAAGAAAATTGGGAACAAAAATTTACTATATCTACCAAAATGTCGAAATATAATTAAATATATTACGATTTAATTTGTCCATAATTAATAAAAGAAGGTTTCCACGCTTAAAAAAGAAATTTAATCCGAATTGAAACTATGCATAGTCGAAACAATGCATTATCGAATCTTTAAGGTATTAACCTGATAGAACTATAGAAAACTTTGATACGTAGTTAGGAGACTATCATGGTTATCCCAAGAGCTCCGGAACTTGAACCAGCTTTGTGAACAGAAAGTAGTAGCAATGTAAATATTACAATAGTTTTCATTTTGAGTCGAACTCATTTGACATAATACAATAGTTTCCGTTTTGAGTGAAACCCGCAGTCGCTACCTTAAATTGTTACGGGCTCCTCTGGAGCCTCAAAACCTCGAGAAGTAGCAACAAAACATAAGCGACAGCAGCGAAGAAAGAAAGCGCAATAGCAGCCTCGACTTGGTGACAGTATTTAGTATACACATCACACACTTTGTTCCACCGTAAATGCGAGTTTCCCTTGGCACCGAGCACCCCTACGGCCCCTGCTGCTCCGACACAAGAGAATAACAAGGCCACCATCATCACATCTATCAGCATTGTTGTGAAGAGTAACAGGCTGCTTCTTCCACCCTTTCTCGCGAATGTAGCAACTAGTGTAACAGCCGTGAACACACATGCTATAGAATTCGCCACGACAAAGTACCTACCATATTACAGACATAATCCAATCAATACCGTATCCTGTTACCAAACTACGATAAAATGGGACTCCATTTCGATGGACTTCATTGTAGGATTGGCGGATTACCAAGGTCACAGAAAGGAAATAATACGATTTGGTGAAATAATATGTGGTGAATTAGATGTTTATTGTCGCGTGATTATTTTAAGATACTCAATACTTGTTTACTCGAAAAATGCCTATATCTTTGACCTTAACGGTTTCAGTTAAAGCAACTCTTTACCAGTAGATTAGTAAGCAACCAGTCACTACTTTACATAAGGTTAATTTTAATTCAGATTTAGAGTATCGATAATTCAAATAATTCGCTTTGTGTGATTCATAATCGAGTATTTTATCGAGAATTTAGTCAATTACATCTTTCTTATTAATTACTTCGCAATTATATCTGTTTAATTAGTGTACTCGTACCTTCTCAATAACCGATAGGTAAATTTACGACTATTAGAACCCGTAAAAATAAATTGAACTCTCTATTTCTTTTAAGGAACGGAGAATATTGTTACTCGTTTTCCAACTACTATCAACTTGTACATCGTTCATAAATAAGATATGACTACTCATAAAAAAAAAGTCAATTTGCAAAAATAATAATTTCATTTGTCTTTATATGACCAATATGACAAAAAAAAAAGTTGCAATTTTAATCACATGATTAGCTCAATAAGTCAATTGTTTTACCAAAAGTATTGAAAGGGATTTAATTTAGGATGTACTCGTCTCATTCAGCGGGTTTTCTACGTTTCATTAAAATATCCCTTATAAAACTAGGGAAAAAAACGTAAAGAATCTGTAATACGGAGTAACATTTTAGACAAAAATTTAAAAAGTTCTCAAAGTTGTAACAAGAAAGAAGCAAACTATAGAATTAAAATGACCAAAAGATAACCTTGTTTCAAATTGAAACCAAAATTTTAAATGGAAAATGAGATAACGTATCCAGTTATTACTTATTACAGAATTTTAATATCATCCTCTCCTATACATTTTAAATTATGTTTCTTTAAATCATGGGTTACAATTCATAGTTAGAGGATAATACACAAACTCGGTATCATGAGATAACCCCTAAATACGGAGTCAGGATTTACGGTTAAGGAGCGGAAAATTTCAGCTGGTAAAAACAAATAATGACATAACTTAATTTGACAAAAAAAAAAAAAAAAAAAAAAGACAGAAATTTTAACTAAAAAATCCAAAATTTTCCTTAGCCAGTGAGGCCGAGCGCCCCTATCAGCGTCCCCTAAATCCGTCACTGGCGCCAGTCCCCATCGACCGTCGTTATCCATTTCGATTTGTATTAAATGTCGAAATTAATACTAGTTCTATGTAGTTGGTATACAGTGCCCTACCGGACTTCCATATTTGTGTTGGGCCTAAGGAAATTTATGGTGACAAACCCAGTAAGAAAGTCGTCATTCTCAATCAAGTTATAATGCTACCTACCTATTGTGGCGTATCGGTAATAAACTCATTAACTGAAAGCAAGTCAATCTATGACATGAGTGGCCTTCATTCATGAGATCATTATTGTATAATTGAATTTGGGGTCTCTCACAATGAAAGCACAAGTTTTTGTTTAAGACCGTCTAACTCTAAGATGACTATCAGCTTTTAAAACCGATTTAAAAAAATAAAAAATAAAAGAAGTGATGTGGAACGTCTTAGGTTAAGACGGCCTTAATATCGTTTTATATTTTAGCTTGAAAGGCCAAATATACATGAAAACATATTTTATAAGGAATATATAACTTACAGAATCTTGTCTGAAACCGTTGTATGATGCTAGTAAATTTTAGTAATTCGATAAATCAGCTATTCTTACAAGCTTATTACACGTCACAAATGACTGCGTGGATAAATAAGGAATATATAACTATTCATACAAGCTTATTATGAGGTAAAACGGAGAAAAAAGAAGATACATCGGATGTATTACTTTATATTTTATTTGTTTGAGCATATGAGTATTTTTTCTTTGCTTTTTATCTCAAATTTTATTGTTTTTAAGCATGTGTATATTTTTTTTAGCATATTAAAGTTTATACCAGTTAAATTTTAATTTTTTTTCCGTCAAAACTCAAATTTAACTAATCTTATATGTAATATTTTTGAGTTTTATTATAATTTTTTGAGCTTAATACGTAAATAAATGAACTCAAAAACTTTCTAGCTTAACAGAAGTCTCGTGTTCGAACCCTGGAAACGCAGCAATGTTGAAACTCATGAGGGAGAGCTTTAACGCCCTAGTGGTCCTACCCGGCTCGACTCCGGATTAAACCGGATGGTTTACACCAAAAACAATGCTCGTTAACTATAAAATTGGTGATAGTACATCGGATGTATAATCTACTTACTGAGAAAAACCGAGAGAAAAAAAGAAAAACTCACACAAAGGCGGAGACATAGTTAAACTTAGCCGCAACGGGAACATTGAAAGCAGGAAGATCAGGAGAAATTGTAATGGCAACAATTTTAGTTTGTTTATCTAAACCAACTAAAATAGCTGCAACAAGTGTTAATAATAATACTAAAACCCTAATTATTATTTCATCCCATTTTTTTCCACTATTTTTTTCTTGTTCAATTCCTTTTTCCATACCATTTACACCCATATTATTTCTTTCCATCATTTTTGTATTTTTTTTTTGAATTTTTTTGATGGGTAAGGGTAATATATTAAGGGAAACTATTGCTTAGAAAGTGGAATTTATAGAGGGGTAGTTGTTAAGTTTGTAAGGTGTGTAAATGAGTTGGAAAATATGAAGTAATGAGTAATTATTGTGTGAGAGTTTAACCGTCGACGGATTATACATCCAGTTGTATATAAGCATTGTACAATTAAGGTATAAGAATCTGAGCTTATATGTATTTTTTCTGAGCTAATGTAAAGTTCATATTTTTGATGTGTAAATGGATGAGATCAGATACTTTCTAATAAAGCTTATATTCTTTAACATAAAGCTCGGATATTTTATTACAAAGCTCAGATTTTACACCGTACAACTGGTTGTATAGTCCATGAATTGTAAGACAGTTTATTTGTATATACGTCTTTTGAATTTAATTTGAGCTTATTTAAGTTCAGTTCAGTCTTGTTCTATTAAGTTCAGTTCAACTTCATTCAGTTCAGTTTAGCTTTTCTCTTCACAAATTAGCTCTTACTTCATTTCAATTCAGTTCAGTTCAATTTAGCTCTATTAAGTTCAGTTCAAAAAAACAAGGTCTAAAATTGTTAGTAACAAATGAATTAATTTTTATAGGGAAAAACAAGAACCGTCTTGAGGTGTTTAAGGCCCTGTTCTTTTTGGTTGAAATAAGTTGAATTGAACTTAATGTAACTTAACTGAATTGAACTTAATGGAGTTGAACTGAACAAAATAATACGAGTTAATTTGTGAAGAAATGAGCTGAACTAAACTAAACTAAACTGAATAAAGCTGAATTAAACTGAAATAAAGTAAAATTAAGTCCAAAATAACATGATCTTTATTCTAGAATTTGTTTTAATTAGGTGAGACGGTTTCACACGATAAGAAATATCTATTTGTATAAAAAAAAAAAATCACTTTTTTATATTGTTAGCATAAGTGGGAAAACAAGGTTCATAAATGCAATTTGCATTGAATATTTATATGGATGGATGGACAGAAGGATAGGGCATAATGCACTACGTGTATAAAATTGTAATGATCAACAATTCAACCTGTATAGAGTATACCACAATTCGAGTGTCGATATCCGTCACAAGCTTGTGCCGGGTCAAATAAAACCTATATGAGAGGATAAAGATAAGTCATTTGCGATTCCCTATGCGTTATATTTTTTGTCTTATCTACCCATGTGGGTGATACTTAACCCGTCACAAATAAGACCTATTGATATATGAATTATGAGTTTATGATGAGAACAGAATCATTTAAAGATTCTGGTTGAGGAAATTGGGGGATGGAGTTTTGGATTGTGTTGATGAGAGGTGACAATCTAGTTAGTTAGGTTGTTTCTTACTCGGTTTCGGATATGTAGGAGAAAAAAGTGGTAGACGTTTGTCATGTTACTGGATAGTATCGAGTTTCAGTAATAATCGAAGCACGTTAATATTTTGGATTTGAGTGGTATGTTTATTACGGGGTTAGGATTTACAGTTAGGAATGATAAAATTTTAAGTGGGGGCGAACGAGTAAAGTTAACTAGCTTGCCTCGCTCCTTTTGTCCTAGACTATGGTTCAACTAAAACGAGTCAAATACTGCATTATTTAGATAGATTGGACATAACATTTGTTATTTCCTAAATATTACTCCCTTCATCTCTTGGTCATCTGTTCATCACCTTTGATTTTGGCACAAAGATCAATCGAATAGATCTCTAAGAGAGGAGAGGGCGAAATATTTTATAACAAGTGTACAAAATTAACTCTCGATCAAATTGTTCATCAAAAATGTTATGAAAATGATAAACACTTGAATGAAACACCCCAAATAGAATAGGTAAATAAATAATCAAGACGATGAGAGTACTCCGTATTCTTTTGTCTCAATTATACAAGTAACTACTTCGTATTCTTTTGTCTCAATTATACAAGTAACTACTCTGTATTACTTAACCCATTTTACCCGTAAAATCGATGCATCCGTATTAAACAAGAATTTGTGACTTGAATTTGACTTGTAAATGGGATTTTTTTTTTTCCAAAATAGGCATTTTTCACAAATTAATTATCAAAATGGGTCGAATTTCAAATTTATTACCGAAAATAGGTCCACGTAGGATCGGTTTTATCGAATCTATGTCAAAGGTCCAAGTCGCCATCTCGGTTGGCGACTTAGTTCTAAGTATAAATTTGTCAAAACCCTATGTCAAGCATAATCGCCATCTTCCCTAGCGATTGCATGCTTATGACTGAAATTTGTCAAAAAGTTGGACCAACACTACTCTCTCAAGTCGTCAGGTCGCTTGGCGTCTCTGTGGTAAATCTCCATCCTGTCTGGCGATTTGTCATGAAATACAAAACTAAGGTTCGGTTGGTGATGAAGTGACACTTTAGGCCTGGTCGCTAACCGACATGTCGACTTGAATACGAGTCTAGCTTCGGTGATGACGTGGACCTATTTTCGGTAATAAACTTGAAAGTCGACCCATTTTGAAATTTCTTTTTGTAAATGGTGTGTATGCATGTGAGGTGTGACTCTTATACAATACAATATCAGAAGTTAATTAGTAAGTCTCTCTTATAACGTACACGTTATTTTGCGAAGGTTAATAGATTTTGGTACTTGGAAAGGGCAGGTTACGTGTAAGTGTCTAAGACCATCAAACTTGATCAACGCAAATTAAAGTGTCTTCTTAATTACACTTTTTTTTTATTCGATCATTATACTAATCTCTACAAAACAAACAACAAATTAACAACTTGATCCAAGATTATTATTATTATTATTATTATTATTATGAACACCATCTCCAATTCTCTTCCTTTTGATATAGCTTTCAATATCATTTCTTTTCTTCAGGTATTTCCATTTTGTCAATCATTTTTTCGGTTTATCACGGCTTTTACTTCGGTTTTTCTAACATGAGTCCTAAGGGAACACCTTCTTAACATCTGCGGTCTGCCTAAGAATACATGATAGAAAAACCGTCAATTTTAATAGGATATAAATATAATAGTTAGGCCTCAACTGTCACACGGTTTTAGTTTGGATGACACGGGTTCAAATCCTGACAGCCTCTAATAGCTTATGAACTGAATTTCACATGTACGAGAACCTATGCACTAACCAGCTGAGCTGAGCCGCAACCATCACCTTGTGTTTATTACTTGTACTTTGGTTTTTATAACATGGGTCTACATGTGTCGTAAGGACACGTGTTAGAAAAACCGTCTTTTTACTTTACGTAATAGGTTTATGAATTATGATCATGTAAAAATGATGGTTGAAATGGATGTAATAGGTGAGAGACATATGTGTTCTTGGGAGCTGTTCCAAGTACTGGAGGGAGTTATGTGAGTCGGATTTGATTTGGGTCAGTCTCACCAGAGAAAGATGGCCTTCCCTTAATTTGAAGGACAATTCTCAAATTCCTGATCTTGGTTCTTGTGCTTCTCTGCTTTCTTTGCAGGTTTAGTTTGACTTTTCATGTTTGATTATTTCTTTATTGATTCAGTACAAGACGATACTGAGGCGATTTGCTTGACTTCTTTCGGACTTTATTTCAGTTTACTTCAGGTTATGACCGTTCAGGTCAAGTCCGGTCCATTCAGTTTAGCGAATTCACCATTACTAACTTGTTTATGACCATTTATCATCATGATCATGGAGGGTTATTTTTGTCCACATCTCTTTTACCGATTTTCTCCTACATCTCATTCTAATTACGGTTGGTCTTGCTTCAGACGAGCCATTGCCATTTTGGTCTCGGGATTTTATAACCATTTTACAGTCAAATGTGACCACTATTAAAAAACAAGTTACCATGAGCCGGAACACTGACTATATCTTTGTGGTTACATTTAACCATAAAATGGTCACATATACCCGTCTGAAGCTTTAGACGAAAAGTGGCGGTCTAAAACAAGAATTTGTGTTCTAATTATGAGCATAATATCGAGTTCTAACTCCTCGCGATTAGTACACACTCTAGAAAAGTGTTGTGTAACTTTGGGAGACGAGCTTTTTCTTTTTTTGTACCGCAATTGGGGCGACTTCATTCTGTTCAGTGAATAACATTATGTTACAATGACTCTTCTTAGAGTGATCTTATATTTACAACAGTATATAGCTTCTGAATTGCTACTTGTCTACTTCGAAACTTATCAGGCTTCGAAACTTGTCAAGAAGTTCTATGTCGTTATCATTTTCATGTAAATGTCTAGGTGTAAACTATGTTAAAACAGACTCTTTACTATTAAAGTCAATGACTCGAAAGGGTACAATATAAGTGAGACGGACTGAGTATGACCTTCTACTAATTGTTTTAGGGGTGGAAGTTGTTTTACGTCAACAGACACTACGAGGTGGCAGCAAGAGCGTCTGTTGTTGTCGAATTTGTGGACCAATGTTCGCCTTCTGCTTCTCTTGAAGCTCGAGATTATCTCAAAGCATTAGGGGATATTCGTTCATTACAGCTTGATTTTGAAGATGTGGAGTTGTTTCTTTTCAAGCCAAAACGGAATGTGTTGCTTAATTTGGTAGGATTGCACTACTGCATCTACCAGCTTCAAGTGCCTGTAAGTCCGGTATCCTCTGTCTGCGTAATATTACTGAATACTCCGTATGTTGCAGTATCTTTAAGAAAAGCTTATATGAGACTCTTAATGAAAACCGTTATACTGTAAATTGTGGCAGATGAAACGTGTTATGGATGCCCTTGAGTGCTGCAAGATCGCTGAGAGGCAAGTTCTAGTGAAATGGTGGAAGCTTGGACAATGGCAACATGGATTCCGGCAGAGGGATGAGTCTCATTATCGTTTGGTCTCAATGGCGGACCTTGCTGCAGAAAAACACGAGGTTCTGGGAGTACTGAACAGGGGTGCTGTCTACGAAGTGATGCGTATACAAGTTTCTGCAACATACCCAAGATCAGAACCTTGGACATGCCAGAGCTCTGTCTGATTTGATTTGAAGCCTCCTTGACTGGTAATACAGACGTGTATATATCGATTCTTTAATGGATTCTGACATATAATGCTAAGCTATCGTATGTATATTACACATTCGGAAGGCACTGTATATATTCAGAAATATTCATGTCAATGAATGTAAATAAGCCTTTCTGCTGGAAATATTTAAGAAACAAACTGTTGGATAATTCATTTGGTATTTTGAAAATCGGCACTTGTTTTTATTGGGAACCAATAAGAATGCTATGAAAAGCGACCTCATATTTCCCTACAAGAAAATGTCTCATGGATGAAATCTAAGCAATACCTCCACTATTTTATCCTGCTCAACATTTATCGATGCAAGAAAATGTCTCGTGGATGAAATCTGAGGGATAAATGGTTTGCAGTTCGAGTTTGATTATTAAAGCGAGATATCTGCAGCAAGCAAGAAGGCTTCTACTTCCAAGCACAAAATGTAAATGGCAACAACTCCAATGCCAAGCTTCCAGTCATTCGTATCTCTCCAAAAATCTCTCAATTACAACCGAAAATGCAGCAAATCCAGCGCAACCAACACAAGCTGCTTGCGGACCACCTAAAACACACACGAGAAGCATACTGAGTCGGGATTCAGGAACATCATCATTCAAACAAGAAAATATCTAAAAAATTAGTAAATCTCTAAACGAGTTATATTCTTAGATTGCGCTTATATTCGCCCTCAAATTCAACGTAAGTGTTAAGAAGCCATGCGTTATTATATCTTTGCCAATAATTGATTAACTTTCAGATAACACAGAAGAATATAATGACGGGGGATATATACTATTTTAACCCAACACTACTCAGCAATCGAACCTTAACAAGGCGATCTTTGGCTCTATACCCAACACGGCAACACATATACTTTTGTTGATCACACTAATAAAGGATTTGACCACATTAGTAGGGTGGCACAATGATTAATGGATCTTCCACCATGCTTTGTAAACCATTGCACGAAATACCAATTACAAACAACGGGCAGCACAAGGATTAGTGCATCTTCGACCATGCTTTGTAAACCATTGCACAAAATACCAATTAAAAACTACGCCCAAGAATACATCGTAACAAGTAAAAGTGATCATCAAACAACCATACAGGGAAGAAGATAGTTAGAAGAATAAAATAGCGTGGCCAACCTTTTGCAGCGAGGACACCACCAGTGACGCATCCAGCAACAGCTGAATTGGTCGAATCATGCTTCGCCCGCCACTGCAACCAAAATAGTAATGAAGAGTGCGTAATTTGTGAGCAGTTAAAGTTAAGGCAGACAGAAGCATTTTACAGTCGAACGAAGAAGGAAGAATGAACCTTTTCGATGATACATTCAGACGCAGAGAACATTAAACCCATGAGCGCAAATGTCTTGCAGTTACTCCAACTCCTGCTACCCATCTGCTTAGCAGTATAAGCGAGTTGCTGTCGGGTTGTCATTGTATCTTGCATAATGGGATTGTCCAACGCGGCGAAAAAAACTCCCATCAGCACTCCTAATCCTCCTCCTACAAAACCACCAAACAAATCAACCATCACAACACTATCCTCCAACTACACGGTGCTAATCATTTGTTTACTTTTGATTAAAGTACCGCTCACAAATAATAAACAGAAATAGCGGACTAAAAACACAGAGGACTTTCGTCGAACAGTTGGTGTGCATTACCAAACTACATTTCCGCCAACCTCCCCACAGCTATACTGAGACAGGTATTTTGAAAAACGTAAACAATCAAATGGAACGGAGGAAGTAATAAAAAATGACGGACCCATAACACCACTCATTACACTACGAACAGCGCAATTGTTCCAAATATCTTGTCCGCGAATTTCCTCAGGAGTCAGCATACGAAGCGGCTCAACTGGGGGTTTCTCCACTACTTCTGCTGCTGCTGATTCTGCTCCGCCATTGTTGCTCATCTTCAATTTCTTCTTTTTTTACTAAATTTGTAAGCTTAAAGTCAATTTTTTTGCAATTCAATTCAATTCAATGAAGTTTCAAAAAGCTTGAATTTGGTACCTTAGGAGCGCTAATGGAGGAAAAATTGAGAATTTGATTGAGTGCAATTGAAAGGAAAATTAGGAACCCTAATTATTTGGGGAATGTAAGATTTTAGAATCTGGGATTTTGATTTGATTCATGGAGTTGGCTTTTAGCCCAAGTTATGCAAGGGTTGGGAATTGTGAACCGCACTCGCACATGGGTTAGTCGATTCTAAGGGACCGGAAACCGTGTAGATATAATGGGCTAAACTTGTTTCTGCAAAGTATCGTTTATGGGTCGCTTCGTTCATTAATCTGCCAAATTACTAATTGTCGATTTGTCGTGGCCAAATTAGGTCAAATGTTTACTTTTTCCCCAATTTTTTTTTATCTTTGACTTTCACGACTTTTCTATTCAGAAAGGCAAAAATCAACTAATTAGACAATGAAACAATTCAAAAAATTTAGACAAACTTAACAAGAATAAAACAGTAATAAATTCACAAATTTATACAACACGGAGTGGTTAAAACGAGTCAATTGCTTCAACGCATTATACGTTGATGACAACGATTAAAATAATTGCAAGAACAACTTTTATTTTTGTCTTTTTTTAAATACAGTAATTTGGTTCTGAATGCGAGAAACCCATGTCTGAACTTGACCTATGAATTAGTGTTTGGACACAACTCTACCCTAGTCCCCTAGTTGGGCTTGTGTCAAGAGTCAAGACGAGGGTGATCCGCGTATGAGTCAAGGGTGCAAATGTGAGATTCCCATGATCGAGCTAAGAGTCTAGACAGATTTGGTCAAATGTAACAACCACCTTTCGCACAAGCAACCTCTCTTTTATTTCAAAATTATTTAAAACAATTACGAGTATCGTCTCTCTCATTTTAGCATTATTTGAAACTATGGATATCGTCTTAACTTTCAACCGACTTAAGCAAGACTTCCGGTAAATGATGAACTAGCACAAGGATATATAATGACCAAATACTAGATATAAACACATGATTAGGGCTATAGTCTGTTATCACCAAAGCTCGAAATTAAACAAAAAATGTCGTCCAGATAAAACACACGCCATACATTTTACTGAATCTAACCCGATAACCTAAACTTGTAGCGCACACCGTATATTTTACTCAATCTAACCCGATAACCTAAACGTATAGCGTCTAACGCTCAAGATACTCGAACCATAACTCGAAAACAACTGTTGGGACTCTTACATAACTTACGAGATTGTTTATACTAAATTAATTAGTACACGGGCCCTGTTCCAGTTTCCTTATCAGCATCCGGAATGCTAGAGTAACGAACGATAATATTCGACAGATTCCATCCCCAATCCCGCCTTCTCGACASTCTCATTTTTGGCCAACGGTTTATCCTTACATAGTTTTCCCGAGTGATTCCGCCATCAACAGTAACACTAGTCACAACGGTGTACATACTCTCGTGACCACCCCACACTTTGTCTCCAGGCTCTGCACTTATACTCCCATCTTGATGGAAATAGCGGCGCAAAAGAGGACCCTCACCGGTCCAATATGGGTCGATGTTTCTCCAATAAGCCGGCGCAGTCTGACAGTACATACGAGAAATTAAGTAGATTAGTACATGACGATGTAACTTCAAATTAAAAAAACTATTATTATTATTTCCTGGATGAAATGTTAGAGTTTTAATCAAGAAAGTGATTAAATCGGTACCTGTTTGAGTTTTGAAAACCGTTACTCTTTCCATCCCGAGATAAACGACCATTATCCAAAGAACCGATAAGAGTACATTGGTAGTGGCCTAGATATCGATCACAACAGGAAATTCGATCTTAATTATATAACCAAACATCTATATATAGACGAAAACTCAACCGAATACAAACTAAAACTTATTCAATAGCTCTGATGTACATACGTACCTCAGTAAAGTGGAAATTCCAAGCATGATCACATAGATCTTCCCGAGTTATACGATCCTACAACAAGAACAACGTAACATATCAATGCCTGGCCTCAAAGGCGTCTACCTATCGCGAGATAGGGGTCCCGTGGATGTATAAAAGGTGAAACTCACCCGCTTACAATCAACGATGGCACGAGAATAGCAAGCCAACTTGGACAACCCCGGGAGTTTTGATCGCCGTGGTATGTGGGCTTTCCCGACCCATAGTTGCTCACACTGAGACGAAGTCTGATGTGTAAGAATATATTGGGTCCAATACTATTTATGTGGACACGCTATTATACCGGTTGTATTTGTTTGCTATCGTTAAGTTTAGCCAAATATAGTGTTCCATCCGGATAATATAATACGGGCATAATTAATTACGTCTTATAATGGATGGGCCGGATATCTTAATTGTGTAGATACCCACTAGGTTTCTAATGCATGATGGGCGCATTAGATTATGGAGAACATATATAAGTCACATGGGTTATGGTCCCTAGTAGCACATAATAACCTAATCTCCCCGCATCTCATCAGTAGAGAGATGCATTGGTATGTGTGTCTACTATAAGACCTAATCCTGGAGTCCGTCCCTTCAGACGCTTCCGCTCTACAGTTTATACCGAGTAACTTTCGTCATGTAATCAGGTACGCTTCCGGTCTACAGTTTATACCGAGTAATTTAGCATGAAGGTATGATCTCTATTCGGATTAATCTAACACGATGAACAAATATATACCTCTTCAAGTGATCCTCAACTTTCATGGAAAAAGCTATTGTTCTACAATAATGGTTAATTTGCATGCAACACGAATTTACCTTAAAACAATTATATACTCCGTCTAATCCATTCCAAATTACCCATCCACTTTTTAAAATCGACCTTGTACGTTAAATATTGACCTAGATTGTATTGTATTTAGTCAAATTTTAGAAATTTACAGTATATAATATATTGACATATTTTACGTTTAATATAAGGAAAAAAGAAAACTTTTAGAAAAATTATAATTTCAACACAAAAATATATCACGAATTCGAATGAAGAAAAACGTGGTCAAAAATGTCGTCACGTAGATAGAGAAAAGTCAAATACGCCGAATGACGGATAATTCATTCGGTAAAGCTTAAAATTTGTTTTTTGAATGATACAATGACTAGACCCGGTTCTTTTGGATTTAATTTCAGCTTATTTCAGTTTAGTTGAGCTTTATTCAGTTCAACTCTTCTCTTCACAAATTAACTCTTACTTTAGTTCAGTTCATCTCAGCTCCAATAAGTTCAGTTCAGCTCCATTAAGCTCAGTTCAAGTCAAACAGTTTCAGAGCAAAGCCAAATTCTCGGATATATAATATAGTTACCTTACTTAATTGCACATTTCATTCACTGTAAAATTTCTAAATATTGTAAAAAAAAAAGTTGGAAATTATTTATTAAAAAAATAAACAATTTTAAAAAATCTAAAACAAAAGCTAAAAATTATATTTTTATCAAAGCGTCTCCCATGTGACGGGTCGGTATTTGTGACGGGTAATGCCACTCACAAAACGAATAAAGCAAAAGGTGGGGCACCCCTCCACTTGCTTTCCTCTCTCCTGTCATGGGTCTTTTGTTTCACAATTTGGTACCCGTCTTCTCAAAGTGACGGATACCTTCCGTCACAAATGAGAAATTGCCTATTTTTATAGTATTGAAACAACGTTATGTACGCAATATTAGCATTTTTAAAAAAGTTATACGTTTTTATAAAACAAGAAAAAATTTAGAACAAAATAAAAAAACATTGATTCTTTTTCCTTCATACTCATAATTTTCATGAAAAAAGTTACTTGTTAATTTTTCATGGAGAAAGTAAAAAAAAAAAAAAAAAAAAAACTCAGCCGGGTTATTTCAGTCAGTTAGTCTCCAGACGGAAGTATCCGCTTCCGTCGTAACTCTTAAGATTAATTAAAATATGTCAAATATCATCCTACTCGGGCATATAAAATGAACATGTTTTTTCCCAATGTATTATGTTTCTGTCTTATTCATACACTATTTAACCCGTCTTAAGCCATATAAGATCACTAATTCTCCAATAAGACGGTCTCTAAAAAATCGAATGTTTGAGTAAACGAAGAGATTGAAAAAATACCAGGGGAGACCAAAGAAGGTCAGAAGACGAAAGCGAAAACCAAGTCCGAGAAACGAGCAGCGAATGCGCCAAACTGTTCGCATCCAAAAACCCAAGACATCTCATCATCATATCCTGATCTAATACCTCTAACGGGTCAAAACCCGGGTCGGCATTGAGCCTCATCCCTCGCCTATTATTATTTCTCATAGTCTCATATATCTCACCATGCATGCATCTATCCATCATTCAACTAGATCGTGCAGCAGAACGGAAATAGATAACAAATGATCGAGACGGATTTGAGGAAGCATATATAGACAACATTACATTGTCATGCTTACTTGGATAGATACCAGGAAGTATGCCACGATTGAAAATTTGAGTTGTGAGAATGCCTAGTTTTGACACGTGTTAATTTTTTAAGCTTCACAAATAATCATCGTCCAATTTTGCATGTCTTGTGGGTCCCTTGGCCCATGGGGGTTTACCACTTTAGGAGGTACCGCACTACCGCCCGCTGGTGGAGTTAGGAGCTAGTAGCACGGAGACTCCTTCTAACTAGTCGTCCCGTGTCTGATATCGTGTCGGACACTCGGACACCCGACACTCGTCAGACACACGCCTATAGTTAGACGAGGAATAAAATGTTAAAAGAGATTGATTAGAAGATGAAATTGGGAGAAAATGAGAATTAGTTATACTCAACGTCAAATTTTACCTTCACTTTTGTAAATTTAATATCAAATACATTAAAAAAAATGAAATCATACGTTATTTATAATCATAAACTATACTCCCTCCTACTCGGAATAACTGTTCCATTTGGACAATGACACGAAAATTAAGGAATTGAGTTAAATAATGAAATGTATTGTATAGGGGTAAGAATATAGGTGGGGTAGTGAGTTGATAAGATGGGTTAATAGTGGGTTGGGTAGTAATATGTGTAAAGTAACAAGAGTAGCATGATAATTTCAGAACAAAAAACATTACCAAAAATAGACAATGGGACATTATTGTGAATAGACGGAAATAGACAATGGGACATTTGTTAAGAATAGGAGGGAGTATATCTTATATCTTATATAAAAGAAGAATAGGGGATTGACATACTTTGACACTACTCCTGTCTTTTGACTCTACCATTTTTTTACGGTCAATGTCATCTTAATGTTATTTTTCATATTTTATTATGTTTGATGCCGCCTTCCACCCCTGCAACTTCTTATTTTATCTTTTACCCAGTGCTCACTTACCCAGAAAATTCTCCATCATTCTTTATCTTTTTCATACTCCATATGTTCATATCTTCTACAAAAAGGATGCAAAAACAAAATTGATTTTCCATTAATTAACACACCATTTGAGGAAAAAAAAACGAATCATTCTTTATCTTTTTCATACTGCTTCCCCTTGTTTGTTCGTTCGGAATCATAGACTGAATTGCCTCTGTCGTGCAATTCTTTATCCTCGCGGAAACCATTTTACACTACTGCTTCACTTTGTCGGGAATTCAGAATTCATGACCGCCTACCACCGTTAGTGAACCCATCAAT
>VHZZ01000493.1:85847-125063 GCA_009801015.1 Silene noctiflora | reverse complement strand
TTTATTGTCTCTTTCCCATTTCTAAAATTTTCCTAAAATTATTGTCTATCACAAAAAAAATTCTCGTCAAAATTCGAACCCCCATTATAAAAGTCTTAGAAACGCCACTGGTTTAGACTCGTGTTAGAACGTGAGTGATCCTATTTTTTAAAATAATTGTTAAATAAGAAAAATAGATGATGATTTTGATGTAGGAAACATATGTCTAAAGTTTAGGCCTAGTTATCTACGCAGCCTCGAACCAGCCTAGCTCATGGGCGACGTTTTTCCAAGCCTAATTCCCCACTCGTCATGGCCCACCTTCCCCCCCGACTAGCTCAGCCTCCATGTTCACAACCCGACCCTCTCAAACCCATTATAAATTATCTAACTTGCCCGACAAACCCATCTAGGAGTCAGCTCAGGCCCAAGTCAAGTTGGTTACATCCGTCTTCTCACTAGCTGATTCAAGATCAAGCAAGCTAGATCTAACCTAACTCGACCGGCGACCATGTATTCATAAAGAACACCTAACCCATATTTGGATTTGAATCTGTACGAGTAACTTTCACGATTAACCCGATGAGTGCGTGACTAGTTTTATATATAAACTCAATTAAATTCGAACCAGAATCAATTTTCTTGTATACTCAAACATGGCTGACGACCATCACAAACACCGATCAACGACCACCAAAACATGCCCAATATGCCTAACCACCATCACAACCACCGCTAACACCGCCGTACTAACCACCTGCTTACACACATACTGTCTCCGCTGCATTCTCCGGTGGTCAAACTACAAACGCACTTGTCCTCTTTGTATTTCCCCCTTTGATTCCTACTTCTCCTCTTCTTCTTCTTTTCGCCGCCGCCACCGTCTTCCTCCTCCTCCTCCTCCGCCTCCGTCCCGCCCTGTCGCGGTCCAGAGGTCAGTGGCGGAACCGGGATTTATAGTCAGATTGACTCATCATAAATTGAAAATGATTATTTTTAATCTTTTTGGTGTAAATGGAACCCACAAGGGCAAATTTGATAATATCGGGATTTAAATTACCGCGTTTTATGACTTTACCGGCTAAGCTAGTTGAAAATGATTATTTTATTGGATGTATTTCATTTAATTTGATTAAGAATATTAAATTTTTGCGGTGCAGGGTAATTAGGAGGGCAAGGGAAGTGTTTAATGCTGCGAATCGCCGGTCCAGACCGGTGCCACGTCTGCGGTCGTTTGGTCGGGCGAGGTCGGGTTCTGGTGATTTGATCCAGGAACGGGTAATTCAATGGCGGGCAAGGTAATTTTGTTGATTGTTGCGTTTCCTTGAGGTTCTCAGTTTCGATCATTTGTTTACCTTTTTTATCCTTATTTGTAAGGAGTATTTTAATCAAACGTAAACAAATCATTTGGACGGAGGGAGTACTTTTTTGTAGTGTGGGCAGCATTTGATACATTGATCGTAGGGTGCTTGTAGAAGTCATTAATAAACTTTTAATCGAGTGCAAAATTTCGCGCTTTGAGAGAAGATTTGGAGGTTGATCAATAAGTTGTAGGCTTTGAGTAGAAAACTCTGGTAATGTATAAAGTTTAATTCCCATGAATCGGATATTCCTATGGAGTTGTAACCCTCTGGCCAACCAAACGATACCAAAGTAAATTTGAATAGTTGTTAGAGTTGCTTTTGCTCTAGTGTTTTAGTTTTGGAAGCGACCTGTGTTTGATTATTTCGTGGTGAGGGAGGGGGAGCATTCATCCTTGATGCTTGGTCTTTGATTCATTTGTGGTGTTTGGGATCGGCATCTTTGAAAATTAAACAGAGGTTTGAGTTAATAGTTTGGTAAATGGCGGCAGCATGGTTTCAAAATTGGCGAGCAGTGAGTTAGGATGAGAGATTGAAAAGTCTAGAATTGTCTGACGACTTATTTTTAGAAATGCCGAGAGCCTGAGCTTTGTTATTGAGTGCAATTTAATAAATTTCTTTATAGGGGGAACATTGTAGGATGACCAGTAATCTGTGGATGTAATTGGTGGGGACATACTAGAAGAATGCCTTACTTTGTTAAGGCGAGTGGAGAAGACGTACTTGATTGGGTTGGGCCGTTGGTGGTATCAGCCGTTCTTTTGACTGAGGTAGTAGCTTAGTGAATGATGATATTGGCGTCAAACTCATGTAACAGTGAATATGAGTGAGAGGTTCAAATACGCATAATTGGACTTGTTGAGGAATGCTGACGCCCCAAAGGGAACCCGAGAACGGGTGTAAGGCATTAGATAAGTGAGAGGTTCAAACACATTATATAAGTGCTATGAATAAAGAGTCTAGATTTTCGGTTCAAATCTCTTGACATATTCGTGGCAGAGAGAACCCAACAATGGTTGTAAGCTAGCGAAGAAATCTAGACCAGCACTTTGATCCTGCTGCCTGCGAGTAGCTAGACAGTTTTCAGGCTTTTTTCATTGTGGTCTACTGATGAAATTAGATATAATGTTACTTTTCATTACATCCGAAATTCATATGAGGTCTATGTAACTATTCCGGCAACTTATTTTTAATAGTTTAGTCTTGCTGAAACACAACCTTGTAGAGGTTATAGGTTTACTAAAATCCCTACAATTGAAGGTTTTCACACTCCTCATTATCAAGTGCAGTTTATTAGATTTTGTCGACAATATTGATTGGGAGAACTCTTTTCATGTTGCTCATGCTTTTCATTTTCGTGGTTTTGACAGCGTTTACAAGTGCGGTTTGCGTGCTGTTCCTTTCCAAGAAAGAAATCTTAATCCGGTATGAATAGCACTTGAGAAGTTGAGAGTACTTTTCTGTAATGTTTCACTCTTAACTGATTTGTTATTGTTTTATTCAGTTAAATGCATACAATATGTCAATATCGATCAAAAGGTCTTGTATATCTTACACCGTATTATGAAGGACTCTGTCTGTCTGCCCTAAAAAGACTTGCAACAATGACATTTTGGCTCACCACAAATGAGAGATGATTTTAGATATTCTTAAATGTTCAAGTTACAGTCGATTTCAATCTCAGCGAATATGTGCTGAAGAACCTTGTTTCCACGTGTAGACAGGCTTTTTAGATGATTCGTTTTTTGACTTGAGTATATATAATCATATAGACGAGCTTATCTCTTCGAGACGAGTGATATAATAATATGTTGGGAAATAGTCATTGCTGTATGGAGCATTCCTTACTGTCCAAAATCTAATGCATGTTATTTCTTTCATAAATCAGAATGGATTGATGAATAGTTGCCATAGAGAAGAGATCCTGCGTAGAATCGAACCATGGATTCGGAGGGAGTTGCTAGCTGTTCTTGAAGACCCAGATCCAACCGTCATTGTTCATGTGGCTACGTCACTGTACTTGTCGAGTATTGAGAAGAAGCCTAGGGTGCCCTCATCTTGCAGTGATGAGGAAGATACCTTTCTTTCCCCATTGAGACCGTTTTTGGGTGAAATGACTAACAAGTTCTGGCATGAGCTTAGGTATGTTACTAATACCTCTCAGATAAACAAATATGACTCGTGTAGTATTTACCTGGCCGTGTTACATCACCTAGAACTCTAGAAGCTTGGGTCGTTTGCTTAGACGATCGTTTTGGTAAATGGCACCGTCTGTCCCAGCCATTTGTTTACATTTTATTTTCTTTGTGAGGGATATTTAATCAAATGTATACATATGATTGAGACGGAGGGGATAGTAAACTACAGTACTACTCTTTGTAACAAACAAATTTGTGCTCTGAGGCTTGTGGTTTACGGAGTAGAGAAATCTAATGTGTCGGCTAAAGTTTTACTGATGAATTGGTTGCGGTTTCAGATGCTTTGCTGAGAGCTGTTTTAACATGGACACCTATGATGAGGTAGTGGAGTATAGGAAGGAACACAGAGAATTGCTGAACAATTAAGGACGGCTTTAACTATAAAGATCGATTGGCCATCATCGCTTAGGCCGTTAGCCTCTGAGCCTCAGTCGTAAACTTCAACGGCAGAAAGCATAATAGGGTGAACCGGTGAAAAAATGGAAGCGAAGGATAAGGAGATGAACCATATCAAATTGTTCGATTTGTAGATTAGTTCATCAAGAGATGAAGCATATGCTCGTGTTAGTCATATTATATAGCACGGAAATTGTAGTCATGTACACCGTAGTCAATAGCCTAATTGTAAATTTGTAATCCGAAACCTCCTTTAGATTGAGTTATATCTACGGTTAGTCTTACGCAGTAATATTTACAAAATTTGATTATACTAAAAAAATATACGAAACCCATCAAAATAGATAAATGACCAAGTACTTGCAAAACAATAAAGCTATGAACAAATACGTGGTTTACGAACTATTACAAATGTCGAGAATTTAATCAAAAAAAATAAGATATTGTAAAACCGTCTCACACGAGAGCGGATTGACTTACATAAACAGAAGGAGTTCGTTAGACTTAACAGACTTATCGGAAGAATGTCATCCTCTTCAGTAACCATATCCTTCTCTCCGATCGCTTTATCTCGAATCAACAATAAACCTCGCAAAAAACCCTACCAAAACCCTAATCCCCAAATTAATTTAAAATCAAAATCAAAATCAAAATCAAAAGCCAAACCTAAATCAAAAACCCTTACATCGGACGATAAATTATCTTCAGTTTCGGCAATTGAAGCTACTTCATACACTCGTTTACCACCGAAAGAAGATTTTCTGGATTCTTCGTTTGCTGGCAGTTATAAAGAGATTACAATATCTGAGTCAATCCTTTTATCGACAATTGAAAGTAATGTAGTGAAGAAAAGTAGCAATTTGGATGAATTTGCTGGGTTTGATTATGGTGATTATGAGCTTCCGGACGAAAATGTCGATGAGGATGAGGATGAGGAAGAGGGAAATTACGATTCGAGTGATTACGAGGATGATATTGTGGGAGAAATGGAGGAAATTGATGAAATTGAGGGGTTTGAGATGGGGTTAGATGATGGTGAGGAGGATGAGGATGCGGTGAAGGATAAAGGGGTGCCGGCAGTGATGAGATGTTTCGACAGGGCGAAAATATACACGAAAGCGGGGAATGGAGGGAATGGGGTGGTGGCATTTAGGAGGGAAAAATATGTGCCATTTGGTGGCCCATCAGGAGGGGATGGGGGAAGAGGTGGGAATGTGTATGTGGAAGTAGACGGCGCGATGAGTTCCTTATTGCCATTTAGGAATTGTTGTCATTTTAAAGCGGGGAGAGGGAGTCATGGGCAAGGGAGGAAGATGCATGGAGCGAAAGGAGAGGATGTTGTGATTAAGGTTGCGCCAGGGACGATGATTAGAGAGGCTAGAGATGATGGGAGTCATGGGGAGGTGTTGTTGGAGTTGTTGCATCCTGGACAAAAAGCTTTGCTTTTGCCTGGTGGTCGTGGTGGTAGAGGAAATGCTGCTTTTAAGTCCGGGTTTAATAAGGTTCCTAGGATTGCTGAGAATGGTGAAGAAGGTCCTGAGATGTGAGTTCTTTGCTTTTTTCGATGTTGAGGCCTTTGGAGTGTTAGAATTGAGATTTAAGCATGTGGTTGATTGTCTTCTGCAGGCTATGATTTATTTTGCCTAGTATACTTCGTTTGTGTTATGACGGATGCAAAAAGGATAATTAAGAACGTAATTAAAGAACACAGATTTAATGCAGTTTACTAACAATGTGTTAGCTACGTCCACAGCCAGAGGAGAGGTAAAGCTTTATTGATTGTAGGAAATTACAGAATAGAGTTAGGTTATGACCTAGAGAGTTTATATAGTACTCTCTAAAACAGATGCGGAAGGGGACTTGACTGATTTAAGGCATATTCCGACATTTTGGATTGAGAGATTCGAGGCAAATGGAGGGAAGATAATTCCCTTGTTTGGTTAGCAGATAAGGTTGGAGGGATTGGGATGTAGTGAAATAGGGGATCCCCTTTCCCTAAGTCAAAACGAAAATTCCTAGGACATAGGAAAGATTTGGAAGGAGAACTCTCTTGATTCCTCGATCAATTCTCACTTTGCTGCTTCCCTCCATTACCCTCCACTCACTCCTCTTTTTGTATCCAAAGAAAGGGCTACTGTTTCTGTGGAAAGTTTCTTCCTTTAACATGATTTATTTGTTGCATTTGTATGATGTATACTCGTGCGGTTTGTTGTGTACTTTTACTTAACAGATTATGTTGTGTTCTTTTGGTTAATGTGACATATCAAGCTGAGGATGGTGTAATTATGCATCAGGTGGTTGGAGTTGGAGCTAAAGCTAGTTGCTGATGTTGGAATTGTTGGTGCTCCAAATGCTGGGAAAAGCACACTTCTTAGCGTTATAAGTGCTGCTCAACCAAATATAGCAAACTATCCTTTCACTACATTGCTTCCGAATCTTGGTGTTGTTTCATTCGACTTTGATGCTACAATGGTTGTAGCAGATTTGCCAGGTTTGCTTGAAGGTGCACATCGAGGTTTTGGTTTAGGCCATGAATTTCTGCGGCACACTGAAAGATGTTCTGTCCTGGTAAATACATACTGAAAGAATATCTATTATTATTATGCATACTCCTTATTTTCCTTGAAAAGCCAGGAGATTGGGTGTCGCTTGTGTATTATATATTAGGGGTTTTTTAGACATTCCATAACATTTACCTATGTAGTAATTGGTAGGAAGTTCATGACAGGCAGTCTTGCATCTCCATGCTTAAGCTTCATTCTGCTTTTGCTCATCGGAGATTTGAATTGCATTTTGTTTCAGGTGCATGTTGTCGATGGTTCTTCCCAGCAGCCAGAATTGGAATACGATGCAATTCGTCTTGAGCTTGAATTATTTAACCCTGAACTTTCAGAAAAGCCTTATTTAGTTGCCTTTAATAAAATGGACCTTCCAGAAGCATCTGAAAGATGGGAGAGTTTCAAGGAACATTTGCTAGCAACAGGTGTTCAACCTTTTTGCATGAGCGCTATTACTAATCAGGGCACGCGTGAAGTAGCTTGTGCTGCCTTCGACCTTGTCCAGAAAATCAAGGAAGCTAACAAGGAGATTGAAAGTAAGGACTATTGTATGCCCTTGTGCTATTACTGTAAATCTGTAATTATCTCGCAGTTACAGGAAATATCAACATGAGTATTTGACCCTCTTAAATCCTGTAGCATCCCATGTTTTCTTTTAAATCTGCATTGTGTGCTTTACTTTATCATAGATAAAGTATCAAACTATTACTCTATCACGGAGCATTCTGAAAACGATCCTATTCGTTTCACGAAATGTACGTGCATATTTTTGAATCGCTGACTTGTGAAATGTTGGCTCTTCAGGTTGGGCTCCTGCTGTTAATCTCAATCATGTGGCTGAGAAGATAAAGAAGGGACGAGCTGTCCCTATCAAGGATTTTACAGTAACTCACGATAGTAGCTTAAAGACTTGGCATGTAATTGGAGATGGGTTACAGCGTTTTGTTCAGATGACCAACTGGCGGTATGATTCGATAATATGTGCTTCTGTCTGATTGCATCTTTTATTTTTCAATGACAATGTAATTAAAAGGATAAACCTCTAAATTTGGAACACAAGAATGGCTCAACATCCTTAATTGCTAGTACATGAATTCTGAAAAAGAAAAATTATTTCCTCAAGCCCTCAAACTCAAAAGAGTAGAGTTGAGTTCAGCCGGGAATCTGGGATCCTAGGTGATTTGACTATTTGAGCTGGTAATGTTTCGCAGTCATGTTAATATGATTATTTCAGTTAAATATTGGACTTTAAGTCTAAGTAATACTTTTGATAATATCTTTATTCCAACTCGAAATAATTTGGCTGTAAAACTTAGTTGTTGCATCTCAATGCTATACGGTGTTCTCAAGATATTGGGTTGGAGCAGGTACGTAGATTCTGAAAAGAGATTCCAGCATGTTCTGGAGGCAACTGGTGTCAACAAAGCTCTTAAAGATCGCGGTGTTAAGGAAGGTGACATTGTCAATGTGGCTGGGGTATGTCGTCTCACTTCCTTTTTTCCCGTAGTACTTCCTTTAGATTGCGTAGATGGTGTTATTGGCGTCAATAACTTCACTGACTAAGCCACCTGACATCACCGCAGTGGCGCAGTGTTCTATTTTTGATCTATGCTAACTTTCTCCTTGTAATAATCCGTTTTCTATTACAGTTGGAGCTTGTATGGTACAATTCCTCAGGAAGTGGTGGCACACCCGGAGCCAGGAACAGTTCAGCAGATTCAACTGCAAAGAATAAATCAACAGATTCAATTAGATGGCCAAATTGGAAGTGATTCATGCATACTGCATCACTCGAGTAACATCAAGCGTAAGAGTAACATTGTAACATCAATACATCATACAAGTAACATGAACCTCATAGAAAATGTTCCTTGAAGGTCAGTTATCGACAGACTCAGCCTGTGTCCGCAGTCTGTCAAGTCGCTTGTCATAATGCTTGCTTCTCTGATGTATCGGAAGCTCGAGAATCTCAGAAACAAGTGATATTTATCAGTATGATGTATATTCTTGTGTTGTACTGTTGCTGTAATAATTTTGTATGATTGGATGTAATTTAATTGTATTTGATTATATACTGGCACACTGCAGAATGCTTACCCCACCTTAGTCGGCCAAAAATGTCATAAATTACCTGAAAACTGCTGTACATGCAAATAGCAAAGAACCACGTTTTTTTAAACTATTACTCGTGATTGCTACTTCGAGTAGTACTACCTCTGTTTTATTGAATTGTTGACGTTTTTCAAAATATGTGAGGATGATTTAAAAAACGTCTAACAATTCAATGGAAAAGAGGAAGTATGATGTGTTTTTCAAGTTCTAAATGTTCTTCCTAAACAAAGCTTTGGTGGTAAAATTTTGAAATCATTCTTGTAGATTTAAAATCGTATTCTCTCCATAAACTTGTTTTCTACCCATTTTCATTAAAGCAATCCTCACATATATTAGAAAAAGAGAAAAAAACGGGTTCATGGAGGAAGTAGCTATTTCATTTACCCATTATAATAAAGAGCGATGCTGAAGACTCAAGTTCAAATACCGTCACTAACAAATTTGCCCTTATGGCTCCACTCACGCACAAAAAAAAAAAAAAAAAAAAAGAATTCCTATTGTAACTTTATCCGATATGTTTTCAATAAAAATCGGGTTAATTACTATGTATTGAAATATTTCAAATTTTGTATTCATAAACAGTAAAAAATTAACGACGTTTAAACAATGAGGACAATAATAACAACGGACGACAACCGAATTCGTGATGGATAAAATGTAAATCCAATCCTAATATCCACAAATCCCTAATCCATTATAGATATCATGCTTAATATTCATGTTTAATGGTTAAATTTTTGTACAATAAACATAGGTCACAAATTCGAATTCTCATCCCCACAATACAACTCTTAGGCTTGTTCTTTTGGACTAAATAGAAGCGAGATGATTTGAATCGAAATTTGTTGAGATAAATAGAACTGAAATTAGCCGAGTTGAATTAAGTGAACTGAATTGAGCTAAAATTAAGTCGTAAAAAGACTTAAACAGTCACAAGATAACTCAAAACCCGTCCCACTGACATCCCTCGATTCCAATACGGAATAACTACTAGCACAAATAATTTGACAGCATCTCGAAATTTAAAAATTTAAAATGTAAAACCTGAAAAAAATCGACAAAATGAGAAAACGGAAAAAGATAAAAATCAAAAGCACTGAATTTCACAACAAAAATAATTCCACCATTTCTTTTCAACATTTCGCGCTTTTAAATCCCTAATTTCTTCCCCCTTTTCTCCTCTCTCTACACCATTTTCATCCCAATTCATATGAACTTTCTTCATTAATTGCTTAATTGATCATATAACTTACTTCTCACTGATTTCCGAGGTATTATATACTTAATTCTACTACTAATTTGTGTTGTTATGTTTGAATTGATTAATTCTTAGGTTTTTAATTTACTAAGTTTTATTGATTTTATGATTTTATGATTGTGTTTAGTTTTTGATTTTGTTTGATTGTTCGTGTTTTTGGTTGAAATGTGGTTGGTGAATTGTTAAAGTGAGTTCAATTTGATTTCTCATGCATGTGGATTGACTTAATTTGAATTTATTTTGTTCTGATTTTAGCTTTAATTGGTGAGAAATTGGGTGTTTTGATATCCTCTCAAAGTTTCGGTGTCGATTTCGGGGTTTTAGGTTGAATAACTGAAGTACATTTGATTGTTGTTACTAATACATTGTGGAAATGCAGCTTTGAGCTATAATGTGCACGAAAGTCGAGTTTTTTCGGCCTTATACCTCGGCTTTAAGTGTAGTCTGTGTGGAACACATTGATTTAGTTGCTTTTTGAAAGTTCTTAATACTAATACTAATTGATTTGTTATGTCGCGTTAGGTATTTTATTGGTTAGTTTTTTTGTTGATTTTGTGATTCCATTTCGGGTCGGTTTTGGGGATATAGGTGTTGTAACTAAAGTACATTTGATTGTTGTTACTAATACTTTGTGGAAATGCTGAAAGTTCCGGTTTTTTTTTGCGTTGTAGCTGGTTTCTAAATGTATTCTGTGTAAAACACATTGATTTAGCCTTTTTTTATTTTCCAAAATTGTTGGTCATCTCATTTTAAATTTTTTTTGTGTGATTATGCATTTTGGTGTGTGATTGATGCTCAGTTCTACTTATGTCTGGCAGCCAAGTAAAGCTCAACTATGGCTCCAGTGAGAAAATCGAGGAGCGTGAATAAGCGTCTCCCATATTCGAATGAGGTTTCTCCCAGCAAAGGTGGAAATAGTCCCAGTAAAAGTAATAAGCGGGTGGGTGTTATATTATGTATTCTTGTTGCATATTTCGTTTTAGTTTTACCTGCCTACTTTAGATGTGAATACGCTGAAGGTAATGCAAATGTATGGTGTGGTGAGATTATCGAGTGAAATGTATTACCTCACTGAAGTGCAAGCCTGCTTAGGAATGAGTTTGTGAAACATGGTTTTGTGGACTATTGTTTTAGGTACTCAGCTATGTGTTTCGCATCTCGTTTATATTATCACTAGTTGACTTTCGTGGTTAAATGATACCAACTTTGACCAACATTTTCTCACAGTAGAGACTAGCTACTTTTATATACAATAATATGAAAATAAAGTCTGACAGATCTTTAGATACATTATGCACTGATCGCTACAAAATGTTGGTGAAATTAGTGGCCAAAATCAAACTGGGACAACAAAAGTGGGATAGAGGTGATATATAATGCTTTGTGGCAGTAATTTGTTGCCCTTTTATTTTAATCCATGCTAATTTTTGGTATGTTTTCTAGTATTTAACTGTGTCTTCTGTATGCATAGAAGCGAAAGGTATCTGATATGTTAGGACCTCAGTGGAGCAAAGAAGAGCTTCAGCGCTTTTATGAGGCATATCGCAAATATGGGAAGGATTGGAAGAAGGTCGGATAAACTTTCTCATTAATTTTGTTTACATTTTGCTCCCTTTTCTAAAAACATTCTCTTTCCATCCTTTTTGACTGTTCCAACAATTTAAACTTGCATTTATTGGTCCATAGGTGGCTGCAGCGGTGCGTAATCGGTCTCTGGAAATGGTAGAGGCCCTATACACTATGAATAGGGTAAGAATGGTTGGGTGATAGCCAATTTTAAGCTTCACCATTTCATTTCCTAGTTTCCTATTGGATGTGCAGTGGTTTTTTACCAACTTGCTCCTGATGCTGGTTTATAGTGGCAGAGGGTTCCCGGTTCCTGCTGATAGAAACTGTACTTTGTACCTGACCTTGTAGATTTAACTCCAACTGCTACAATTGATTTAATGGCCAGTCTAAAGGAATATGATGCTATTCGTGCTTGCATTCATTTGTGAATTTGGTGCATCAAATTAGTGTAATAACCGTGAGTCCGTGATGATGCTATTTGCCTGGGATATATTTATGTTTTGGTGTCTTTGTTGTTGTACTACTACCTCCACTTTACCTTAAAGAATTCACGTAGTGTAGCATGCATTCTGTGGAAGTCGGGATAAGATGCTTTATTTCTATGGAACCATTATACTTATTGTTGACCATAGGTTTGGATTTTTCATAGCTAGGCACCCCTATGTTAGCAGTATTTTCATCTATGTGACTTTCATCGTAATTCACCAATTCACAGTGGATTGCTAACTTCTAACCGCACCAGAGCGATATTCCAGCGGGTTACAATTTTGTTGCTTGATAAGTTTGTCCCTTGTTCTTTTTGTGAAGTGAATAAACAACGCTAACATATACTTGAAATTTCTTCTTAGATATCAATAAGTGTTTTCCTTTTGGTAGATTTGTTTTTATTTTTTATTTTTTTATTTACTTAATATAAATATTGCATTTGTCTTCTTAACTGCTTTGTGTGGTGTTGGTTTTTACTTTTTATTGAATTTTTGTACTCTTGAATCCACAAAAGAGTTATCTTTTAAATGAAGCAACTGCTTAAGATTGCATATTTATTTCAGGCGTACTTGTCTCTTCCAGAAGGAACAGCATCTGTGGTTGGTTTAATAGCAATGATGACAGACCATTATTCTATCCTGGTGAGACTTGGGCTACAGACTGCTCTCTTTTTATTGGCTAAGCCATGACCTTATTTACCTTTGCCAATTGCCATCGTCTCTTGGTTTCATATTACTTTGTTCAATGTTTTTATATTATGTGCCTAATATGTCAACATCAGTGGCAGTCTGCAAGACCGTTGGGAGGCAAGTTAGAGTAATCCATATTTGTTTTGCCAGACAGCATAACACCCTCTTCTACAGAACAAAAAAAGAAAAAAAGAAAAGTAAATGAGAAACGTGCTCTCCACATGTCCTCACTTTATGAACCCTCTTTTGTAAATTCCCTATCAAGGATCCCAAAAAGGGGACAATGAATTTAGAGTTTTGAGGTTGACTGACTTGAGTTATCAATAAGCATCGCCCTTAAATTCAACTGCGGAATTCTATCAGTATAGGAGATAGAGTATTTACCAAATGATATTTTGTAATACAGCCTTCTTTCTTATGAAAACTGTATGATTTGAGATGAAATGTAATGATAACCTTGATTTCACTGGCAAGTTTCTTGGTTACAACCTTTCAGGAGGGAAGTGATAGTGAGCAGGAGAGCAATGACGGTGTTGGAACTGTTCGAAAGCCTCATAAGCGTCCTCGTGGAAAACTACAACCCAAAACGAGAGGATTGGATAGACATCTATCGGATGGGTCTCGTTCTCAGTCTCTGCCTACTTCTTATGGTTGTTTGTCACTGCTAAAGAAAAGGCGTCCAGATGGTAAAATCTCATTTGCATAAGTGGAATGATGTCCTCATTTTATTTAGATCGAAACTGAAACCATACTAGCGAATTTAGCGAGAATTACCATCAATGTTACATGACCACTTATGTTGTTCTGCATGTTTGTTTCATATTGCAACACTTAGGAAACCAGCCTAGAGCAGTTGGAAAAAGGACACCTCGCATCCCCGTAAGATATACTCATGATAGCATTGAAAAGTATATTTCTCCTCCCAAACAAGGGCAAAAGTCAAAGTTGGATGCTGATAATGATGATGATGATGTTGCCCATGAGGTGGCACTGACGTTAGCTGAGGCATCACATAGGGGTGGTTCTCCTCAGGCCTCTCAAACACCTAATAGGAAAAAGGAGACTGCTACGACATCACCTGCTGCTTTTGGTGAAAGAAGGGTACTTTATCGATAATTTTTTTTTTTTTTTTTTTTTTTTTTTGTTGCATCGTTTTAGTCTTAGTGTATTATTATTAGCTCGAGACCTTGATAAATGAATTATCTTGTAGTGTTCTGAATCAGAGATGTCAAGTGCAAAAAATACTGGAAATGAAGTAGCTGATGATGCTTGTGAAGGAAGCTTGGGAAGTACAGAAGGCAATAATAGATTTCATAGAGAGAAACCTCACTTCACTGGCAGGAAAATAGGTGGTACATCAGTTCAACAGAATCCAAGGAAGTCCTATGTAAAGAAGGTAGAAATTGAAGACGGTGCAGACCATGATGTGGATGATATAAGGGAGGCGTGCAGTGGGACTGAAGAAGGTCAAAAGTTCAGCAGTTTTGATAGTAAACTAGGTGCTGAAAGTAGAAATCTTGCTTTTGTTCGACCACCAGGCCAGGCATCTAAAAAGAGGAGCAAAAAGGTTCTGTTTGGTGGAGGTATGCTTGATTTCTAGATCTTTTTTAATTGCAATGGGTGTCTGTATCTCAGTATACGACCATGGTACTACCCTAGTGCTTTTTCTGAAGAGGCTGTTCCAACTTTTCCTACGCAGCTTCGACACCTCTTTTTCTTAAGTATAGAATTATGGTTGTCTTGCACTTGAATCCTTTCTTAAAAGGAGAGTAACCAATTCTTATCTTTGCGTAGATGAAAGTGTAGCTTTGGACGCCCTTCAAGCTTTAGCTGATTTGTCCTTCATGATGCCATCTACTACTGCCGAGGCAGGTATGAATTTCGTTCTTTGAGAAACTTTTTTTTTCGTAACTGTGAGGCAAACTTATGTGTCTAAGACTCGTTAACAATCATAATATTCCTTTGATTTTGAATATACTATGTAAAAATATGTCTGCTTCTTTATACTGTTTCGTTCCTGCTGTCTGATAAAGATTGGGAACATTTTTGTACTGTTTTTTTCCCACAATAGTTGACCGTTTTCTAATCTTATTGTGGGAATTATATCCTTAGTTTAAAAAGCTGCCCCCCGTAATTTTATTTTATTATATCAATTCAAGGTCCTGAATGTGTAGTAATATAATACAAGGTGTTCCTGGCTACAGTATTGACTTTTTACTAATCAATCCCTAGAGATTCTGAGCATTACTTACTAACTGATGTGTTACGTAATATCTAATACTAATCTGTTTAATTGTCTTTTCAGAATCGACTATGCCGTTCAGGGAAGTAAAGGAGAGTGATATTGCCCAGTCCAGGCCACAAAAAATAGTTATTGCTAGAACAAAACGAGCATCACCATCTAAGAATAAAAGAGATCAATCTGCTCACAACACTGAAGTTTTGGAGTCTAAAACAGTGAAATGTGGAAAATTCTCAGGTCCTGATTCAAGGCTCATAGAAGAAATGAAAGATTCAGGCATTCGGAGACGAAAACAAAAGTCCTCTGTGCTTAAAGTTAGTTCACCTGATGGTTTTGTTTTATTTATTTCAGATTGTGATTTTTTTTGTTCACTTGTTATTTCTATATCGACTGGCTAATGATTTATCTTAGCAGACATCAGCGACAGATGTTAAAGCGGGCGCTGATGAAAGCTTTTCACAGAAAGAGGTAAAATATGTCTATTTAGTTTTCTTTATCTTGAAGAACATTTTTGAAACTTGTCAGAATTATACATGGCTCTCGACAATCGGTCATGAGTGTGAGTGCATGACCTTTGAGTCTCGCTCAATCCGTTTTAAGCGAACGGGGATTTTGAGCTGTTTACTAAACGCCCTCTCTTGTTTGCGGTATCCAAGTTGCCATTTTATTCAATAAGCTGTAACTTGTATTTATTTGTGTTTCTTTTCGTGCTTTTAGGTTTTAGAACAGGGGATCAAGCCAGTTACAAAAAGTAGGCGTTCATCTCAAAATGCTTCTCGTCATTATCTTGGGCAGTTAGTGAGGAGTTCAGAACATTGTTCTTCAAGTACTGATATTAAGAAGGAAGGTGATGATCAGGCAGTATCGCCTTTGCAGGCTCCTGCAAATATCAATACCAAATCTAGAAGCAGACGTAAATTGAACAAAGAACATATTAACAGGAATTCCAGAGATCTCAAGAACCTGGAGACTTTAGTTAATGACAAATCTATTGCATCGAGATTATTTAGCCTTGATAATATAGATCAGTTCAAGGTAAAAAACTTTCTAAAGAGGTTTTCTGTAATTGACTTCTTAGGGTGGTTGTGGAGCTGCTTATTTAGTACTGATTTCTGTGATTGCAGGAGAAGCTTACCAATTGTCTATCAAATTACCGTGTAAGACGATGGTGTGTCTGTGAGTGGTTTTACAGTGCAATTGACTACCCCTGGTTTGCCAAGAGTGAGTTTGTCGAGTACCTGTATCATGTGGGGCTGGGTCATGTCCCGAGGCTAACTCGTGTCGAGTGGGGAGTCATTAGAAGGTACTTTATGCAGTTATTTTTTCCCCTGCAATTCCTTGGAAGTATTCTAATTTACGACTAGTTACCCTTACAAACTGCAATTTATATGGTAATAGACTAATAGTAGCAATCATTTCAACGCAATTCTCGAGGCAATTTTGGATCACAGGAACCATCCTCTTTGTGTTGTTCAGATAGAGTATAGTATGCGCACAATCCGACTACATTAGTCCATTACCCGTCATTTACAGGGCTGATATTGTTCTATAATTTTGTTCCTATTGAATCGGGTTTCATATTACACTGCATGGTAGCCAACCAAATTTTATTATTGGTCTTGAATCTCAATACCTCTCTTGTGTTTTGATGGGTGTAATGTGATGGGTAGTTGTCAGATGTGAAATTTTTATATTCCTTCGCTGTATGGACTTAATTTAAGCCTTAGAATCAACTCCTTGCAATTGTGAGGGTGCAAAGGGCCTGCTGGCCTTTTATTGGATGCGTTTGTTCGGGTTCGCTTTGGAAGGAATACAAGCACCTGGCTATATGTTTTGTTTGCAAATGATATACTATCTCAGTGCCCAGTATCTGGTTATGTCTTCGAGTCCCCGATGGGAAAAAACACCATTTGTTTGTTGTAATCTATGCTTTTTGGCTAGTACTTTCCCAGTGATTGCCAGTAGCTTCATTAGTGCTGTATGTATAGTTGTATACAGAAGTCTTGATTATACCTGTATCTTACGTTACACATGCTTCCGTATAGCAAGCAAATATTCCATATAAGTGGTACTTTTGCATTTTTTGCACACTTTTAACATGCGGTTCATGCGATATCGAATAAAATTCGGGCTTTCTGGTTTTAATGCAGCTCACTGGGAAAACCACGGAGGTTTTCAGAGCAATTTCTGAATGAAGAAAAGGAGAAACTCAATTACTACCGTGAATCTGTTAGGCATCACTACACTGAACTGAGTATGGGCAAAAGAGAAGGACTACCAGCAGACTTAGCTCGCCCTTTAACCGTGGGCCAGCGTGTTATTTCTATTCACCCTCAAACAAGAGAGGTTCACAACGGAAGTATATTGACGGTAGATCACAATAGATGCCGGGTCCAGTTTGATAAGCCTGATCTCGGAGTTGAATTTGTCAAGGTACTGTATATGGCTGTTCATCCAAAGCAGCTAAATTTTGAATTTTCCAATTTCAGTTTAGCTCAATTTTGATATTTTTGTCCATCTAATTGATAATGTTGGGTGATTGGAAATTGAAAAGTTTTGATTGCCTATCGAATCATCCAGGACATTGATTGCATGCCCTTAAATCCTTTGGAAAATATGCCCACATCTCTGAAGAGACACAATATTGTCGTGGATAAGCTGTATGAAGCTTTAAAGCAGTTCAATGTTTCTGAAAGATCAGATGATAGGATGAAGGAAGATTTCAGTAAAATTACTCCGAGCCATAAGGTGGAAATAGTTGATGGTGCCTCAGATGTCTCTCCTGGTTTTCTTACAAACAATATGACAAAGCACGCAAAGGTAAGTTGATTGTGCTGGTCTTATGATTGGGTTCTCTTTAAAAAGTTTATAACCTCAGTAAGCTAACCAAATAACCAATCTTCTACTGAAATCACACAATCCTCCCATATGTTCCTCAATAAAACTGAACAGGAGCTTTCTATAAATTTTTGAAGAAATTTTCTCTATGGTTGACCCTAGATGCATGCATGAAACAACTACTATAAGTTATTTTGTTATCTTGTTCTTTTGAGATTCGGGAGGCTTTCGTTGCATTGTGTGTTCCTTACACATTTTTATGAAGTGCATGAACTATCTTAACTCTTCTGCACCTTTGTAGTTTGTTCGATACTTATTAATATGTGGTAATGGCAATATAAAATAGTTTTCAGATTGGGGAAAACTACAACCAAGATCGAACATACAAAAATTGATGGTGTTGATGAATTCTTTGTTTCCTTGAATGCAACCTTGTTAGGTAGTAATGACAATATATGAGAAAATTAGAGGAGAGCTGATTCCTTCCCGTTACCTCCATTCCCATTGTGACAAATCATAATACCATTATAATTTATGACCTCTTTTTAGAACAATCTGCAATGTTTTGGAGTTTCAAAGTGTCATGTCACGGATGTTATTTAAGTGAAATGCGACAGGCTTCTGCGTTGGTGTAGTTGAAATAGAATGTTGACTTGTACTTTGCTACAAAACCATTATTGTAGCCAGCCGCTCGTGTGAATGTAGTATGTGATGTACATGTATGGATCCTTTTTTTTTTTTCTTAAGAGTAAACCACTTATAGATGATGATACTCATGTAGGCTGTAAATTCTGTACTGCAGCTAGTTTGACAACTCTTCTAGATGTTGAAGTCCTAGTTGCCTTATGTGTTTAATATATATGTGAAAAGCTGCATTGCACTGATTCTTTTTAATATTTTTTCTTGTGCCAAGGAGGGTTTTGTAAGTCCAAATGCACATTGTAAGGTAGGGCATAGTGAACTTGTCAGCCCCCAGCCAGCAATTACTTATAAGCAGTCTGCTCTGTCCCAGATACAAGCAAAGGAGGCTGATATCCGTGCTTTAGCAGAATTGACGTGTGCTCTCGATAAAAAGGTATATATGTTAGGATGTACCACAAAGTTGTTACTGAAATTTCTTTCAGAATAGTTCTGTTGGCCTCCTTGCTAAAGCTGTCCTATTGAAGAGTTTGCCAGCATAATTATTTCGCTATGAAGTTTGGTTTAGTGTATGGTGGGGGACTTGTGGACAACCATGCCATCTTGCCATGTCAGCATTCAGCAATCCCCAACCGTTCGGGATTGTTTGGATGGTGGAGTTTAAAGGGCAATGGTGGGAGGGAGATAGAGAGACAGTTTTCATTGTTTAGTTAGCAAATAGCCTCGGAGGGAAATTGAGAGGGAGGGAGATTGAGGCATCCATTTTCCCTCCTCCAAGGCAAATTAGAACCCTTCCAAGTTCCAACATAGGAAAGATTTTGAGGAATACTCAATTATTTCATTCTCCCCTCCCCTTCCCTCCATCACCTTTCCTCCCTTTCCAAGCTCTTAATTGATTTAATCTAATTTGCGAAATTAACTTTATTAATTTATTGTGGCGTTGGTCTTGCCAATCCCTTGTTGCTTAGCTATGCTATTGTGTTTTGCAGAATGCATTGGTGAATGAATTGAAACGCATGAATGACGATGTTTCGGAAAATAGCTCTCTTAAGGGCGTAGATTCTTTCAAGAAGCAATATGCGGCTGTGCTTGTGCAATTAAATGAGATTTTGGATCAGGCATGTTATATGGTTATGTATATACATTTTTCCTGAACTACATTATTACTCTGTCAAAGAGATATGTCAATTGCAAGTTAGCTCTGTAGTTACGTACTTGCATCATTCACATTGTGTCCTGCAAACAAAGCTGTTTTTCTGATCTCTGTTCCATTGTTCTGTAGGTTTCGTCAGCTTTATTATGCCTAAGACAGCGTAATACTTATCAAGGGAGCGCTGGACTGACTGGGCATAAGCCGATGTCAATTTTAGAGCATCGTGGCAACATTGTTACCCCTCTCAATTGCTTGCCACCTGATTCTCAGGAGACAGGCTCCCAAGTTTACGAAATTGTTGATTCGTCCAGGGTAAATGCCCGAAAGATGGTTGATGCCGTGCTTCAGGTAAAACTATCGAGCTCTAGTCAGAATGTCAGATTCTTCATTTTCATTATTCTATACCGGGGGATTATATTGTGAGAGGAGTTTGTTCATCTTACAATAACTTCTAGGCATGCTCTCTGCAATTGTGTGACTAGCTATAAATTGTACTCCCTCCATCCACTTTTAAACTACCTCCTTTCCTCTTTTTTTTTGCTGCATCTTTAAACTTCTTACGTTGGAATCTTTTCTCTTTTGTCTGTTTTCTGTGGCTATTGTTGTTTCAACCCCACATATTTACTCAACTTTCATTTTTCACCAACATATTCCTAAAGCTCTTAAAGTCTTAAACGATGTGCGCACGCAATGTATCATGAAGATTAAAAAAATGGATGGACAGAGTATCTGAGTATGTTAAATGTAGGAAGAAACATTCTGAATATCACACAAGACATCTCTTCATTTGATTTTTACATTACTTGAATGTGAAGTTAAGGCGGTGAAGCTTTCTGAAGGAAATGGTCGTGTATGATCTCAGGAGCTAAAAACGCAAAACTGGTTGCATGGTAGTGAAAAGTTGAAACACTCTCTATAAGATTGTGAATATACGACCAACTTAGCGAGAAATGAGAGCTATATTAATATAATAGGTGTCATGGCATATACGTGAAGCTTTTGTTTTCTAAAGTATGCGTTCAACTAAAACACCACCGTTGACCAATACTATTCGGGTGAATGATGTTGTATTTGAGACATTCAGTTGGCTTCTAGTGTAATTCCCCTATCGAAGTACAATGTAAGTTATGTTCTCTTCTATTCCTGGGAACTATATCCAGGGGTTCATTGGTGGATGTTGGATTTTGGAACTATGGAAACTAGTCTTCTTTTTCACTAAGAATGACTTTAGCTCTTGTGGGCTTTGCCTGTGAGGTCACTACGTGATAGATACTGGATGTGCATAATGCAAGTATTTTCGTCCTTCATGCTTGGCACAAGGTGGTTTTGTCCTTCGATAGGTTAGGCTTGGTTTGTTTACTTTCATAGTAAAGAAAGATGCATGGATTTATTGATGGACCTACAAGTGTAACATATGATCTATCGGTGACGGTTGTACAGAATTATGTGTGAAATTTTCTTTAAAAATCATGATTGTGCTTTTGTTTGGATGGTAGATTGCCATAATGCCAAGTTCCAGGATACCTATTGTGGCGGAGTTCGATCTCTTATTAAAACTATGCTTGATCTAGTGGCTCATGTTTTCTAACCTCTTGTCACTTGTTCCAGGTCGTTTCTCAACTAAAGGAAGCAGCAAATATAAGTCATAAAGTTGCTAATGATGCAGATCGTGTGACTAATTGGCCTTCGGTTGACAAATCCACTCTGCCACTGCAAGCCACTGAACTTAACGGGAGTTTATCTTGTCAGAATCAAGCATATGGTGTCTGTTCAAACAAAGTATCTTCTGATGGAGAAGCACAAGTTCCCTCAGAGCTCATCTCAAATTGTGTGTCTACATTGCTAATGATTCAGGTATGTTTTAATATTTGCTTCCTACTGGTTATATTTGGCTTTGGTATTGTGATTGTTACTATTCACCATAAACACAGCATGCCATCTACAAGAATTAAATGGAAGTTATTGTTGCATGCTAAACCAGGCCATCTAAGTTTCACGGTCTGACAGGCCTGTAAACGGCCGATTATTATCAATCCCTTATCTGGCTCTTGGCCACCTGTCCATCTCTGACTGCCAGAGAGAGGAGCAGAGGAACTTGCCATATTTAGAAAGGCCTTCTTTATTAAGAATGGTATGTGCATATAGTTCCATCATGTAAGGAGAAAATACTGGTTCTCTGCCATGAAATGCAAATCTAATCATTTGGGTATATAATTTCTATACGTATTTAGAAAAAAGTACGACTGTGTTACGTGTCTGACTGCCGCTGGCTCGCTGCACCTTTCCTTTGTCCTTGGTCCCTTTTGGATGGTGTTTTACCCTTACACATGCTCCCTTTGTTTTGGAGTAAGATTCACATGTAATATAGTAAAATAATAAACAATGGAGGCAAGTGGACAAATATGGTGCAATTTCTGTAATTAGGAACCAGGACGAAATCGTCCAACTCCAAAGCATTAACCACCCATTAAGTAAACAGAAAAAATTCCAGTGTGAAGCCTTTGTTATGACATATCAAATGTGAACCTTATTCTAAGAAGCAGTATGCAAAGCATCTAAAAAAATGGAAGTACCTTCTATAGTATTAAGGCTTAACTTGCTATTGCAATCGGTCATCCGTGCTTGATTTCGTTCATAAGGGTTTTCTTATGAATTTATTTCTCTCTGTCCTTGGTAGACTCATTAAGAAATACTGTTGATTATGTAACGAAATAGCGCTTGTGTTTCTTAGGGAATACGGAGTATATGATTTTGTGATTTAACACTTCATGCATATTGCAGAAATGTACAGAGCGTCAGTTCCCGCCAGCTGAGGTTGCACAGATACTAGACTTTGCTGTCACAAGTCTGCAACCGCGCTGTTCACAAAACCTTCCTGTATATTCAGAGATACAGAAATGCATGGGAATCATCCGGAACCAAATATTGGCTCTTATACCGACTTAATCCCACATTTTTGTCCAACCTTTGTATCCTATGTAAATAAATTCATAAGTTGTAGATGCAATTCATAAGATATGGGGTGCCCGAACTAGCCCAAGTTGTCGCCCCTTGAAGATTTCTGTATCATTTACCATATGACTGTGTGCAAAACCGGAAATATTACTCGAATCAATATATATATTTTCTTATTCATTGTAACGGTTAACTGCTTCGGAAATAAAAGGTATTGATTTTATCTCTTCTAATATTCCAGATCTTAATTCTATATTTGCATATTACTAAAGTCTGAAGTACTATCTACAACGTCGATAACATGTGATTTGTTACGGATCAACCATCTACTACGGCAAGTACTCTCCCAACTTGTTGCAGGGTTTGAGACCGATATCTTAGCAGGTCACGCCATTGCATCAGTTGTCAGTTTCGCAAACTCTAGCGTCCTCTTTCCCTGGAGCTTACGGGATACATAGTGTCGACTGTACTCTCCATGGTTATAGTACCTGTACTTAACCGGATTGTTTTGATTCACAAACTCGGACATTGGTCCGAGTTCCACTTGGTAGCTTGGAGCATAAAAGGTGACTATTGATAGCCTGTCTTTCACCTCATTCGTCACTGCTCTATGCTCGATACTCTTATATTTCCCGTTTGTTAACACCTACACACGACGAAACCCACCAGATTACTGTAAAAACATCAAAACTTAAAAATACGGAGTAGCAGTCAGTCAATGCAATTATCGTCAAATTTCTTACTTCAATGGTATCACCAATGTTGACGACAAGACTATTTGGGACCGGCTGAAGTGAAACCCAGTTGTTATCTTTGAGGAATTGAAGTCCAACCGAGCTGTCCTTTTTCTGGTGTAAAATGGTGATCGCGCTACCATCAGAATGCGGGCTGAGGCCTAAAACAAGGTCCGGTCTCGGACATGGTGGATAATAATTCATCCTAATTGCCTGCACATTTTCTCCAAAGATTTCCTCAAAGACTTCAGCTCTTACATTAAGGCTCATTGCTATGTACCTCAACACCTTCTTGCATAGCTTTCCTATCTCACTTTGGTACAACTCAATTGTTTCACTAAAATATACATCGAAAAAATACGGAATATGGTTAAGTAATTCGGAAAATTTACGTTTAGAACACGAAATAATTAAAGATAAATCATACTAAAAGTTCGAAATATATAGGATGATGATAATATGGTTACGTAATCCTCCCTCTCATTCATCAAATTCTTTACACTTTCCTTTTTTGGGACGTTCAACAGATTCTTTACATTTCTTTTTTAGGGTCTATATGTATGGTTAACACAACATAATATATAGGATGATGATAATATGATTACGTAATCCTCCCTCTCATCCATCAAATTCTATACACTTTCCTTTTTGGGACGTTTAACAAATTCTTTACATTTCTTTTTTGGGGTCTATATGTATGGTTAACACAACATAATATATAGGATGATGATAATATGGTTACGTAATCCTCCCTCTCATTCATCAAATTCTTTACACTTTCCTTTTTTGGGACGTTCAACAGATTCTTTACATTTCCTTTTTTGGGTCTATATGTATGGTTAACACAACATAATACCATTAGAAGTAAGTCATGCATGTCATCATCTCAGTTCCTAAAAATCTGCATTATCATAAAGCAAATGTAAAGAATCTGATGAATGAGGAGTATAACCCGTAATTTCGATTACGAAAATTTTGAGAGATTTTAGTACCTGAAATTGGGTGGATTTGTAGGCCAAAGATTAGGGCTCCTTATGAAAGGAGGATCCACACCAAGAGCAAACATGTTGCACCAATCTAACTTTTGTTGATCAGAGAAAACAAAGGCTTGACCATAACCTTGAAAAGCTCCATGACTCATTTCATATTTTTGCTTTTCTTGTAATGGAAGCATGAAGAATTCCATAGCCTTCTTCTCTATTTTATCAAGCAATTTCTCTCCAATACCATGGTTTATAACCTAATTTCAAATAAATAAATGTATTGTTAATACATGCCATGAATTTTATTGTTAAATGACTAGTATAGTTCCCGTTCCCGTTCCCGTTCCCGTGCAAATGCACAGTTTTTTAGAGGAGGATATTAGAGTTTATAACAATTAATTTACAGTAATTTAACTCATTTAGAAATTTAATGAGAAACTATATTATCGTTGTGTCTCATATGATTAGTTGTAAAATATAAGTTTTTTTGTCACATTGTTTTTAAAAAGAAAAGCATAAATAATTAAACATTAACCGGTGATTTTTTGAGTAAAGATATATATTAAGAAAGATTTTATTTATCTATGGTATGTAAATATAAAGAGGATAATAATGAGATTAATTAACGAGGGTGGGAACCACTATTAGAAACCGAATAATTAGGGGGGAAATTTGAGCGGGAAAAATTGGAGTTATGTATGTTAATCTTTTAGTATATAAGGAATGACACATTTTGACTAGAAATGATATTCATGCAAGTATAGTATTAAATCTCGGTTTTAGTCAGGTCTACAATTATTGTATTGATCACTATTACAGGCTTACAGTCTAGACAATCTTGTAAAATACAGCTTTGGTTAAGACATTTTGACCAAAAATGATATTTATACTAGTTGTACAGTATTAAATATCGGTTTTAGTCAGACTCACGATAATTTAATTTGTATTGACTATTTTGGGGTGCAACCTTGTTTTAAGGCCTTGCACGCACGTAAATTAAACAAACGACTGATACGAAGAGATTATTTAGTACCTGAAAGAATCCCCAATCTTGGCAAGCAACTGCTAAATTAGCAATTTCACTTAAATCACCATCACTAATCTTTGCAAGATCAATAATGGGAACTTGAGTATGCATATTATTGTTAGAAAATGTAGTTAGAAACGGTCTCTCATGTAAATCTCTCACAAATCTATCAGGAATAATTGTGTTATTGAGTTCTTGCACATCATGTATGATACTTGTCTTCATGCTTTGGATTGTTATATGTTAAGTTTGATGTATATTGTCTTACACAAGTTAATTGGAGGACATAATTAAGCCTAACATTTAGCATCCTTTATTTATAATGTGGGAAAGTATGTAAAAAGCACAAAAATTTGGAGCATGATGCATCAACTTGTCCCTTCTTTCAATGTTTGTGACATGGCACTGCTTTTGTTAGTCTTGGTTAAGACGGATTATTTTAATCTAAAATAATAAGATAAGATTTTGTAATCATTTTTATAAAGAAGCGTGACCACTGTTGAAATATAGGTTATTATAAATTCTAACATTGGTTGTACCACATTTAACCATAAAATGATCACATATATCTGTTTAAAAATTCTGACGGAAAGTGATCGTCTGAAATAAGAATTTGTGTTCTTTAAAATATCATATTAACCATATAAAAATGAGATGACGTCACTTTCTCGAGGCTTAGTAGTTTGTGGCACTGGTACAAACCGGACCGGAATCGGACCAGATTATAAAAATTCCGGACCGGTTGGACCGGAATTTGACATAATATACCCACTTTTTCAAATTCAGGTCCATTGGACCGGATTAAAATATATTTTCAAGGAAAAAAAAATAAAAAAACATAAAATCCGGTCTTTCCGGACCGGGCCAGAAACCGAAATCTAAGAAATTGGTGGACCGGAGACCAGACCGTATTTTTTAATTCGGTTCCGGTCCGGTAGATTCCGGTCCGGACCGAATTTTGCCCACCCCTAGTTAGTAGTTACTAGCATCTTCTGATCAAATGCTCGTTGTAGAGTTACCAATTTTATGACTTTTACATGCAAAATAAGAATTTGTTTTCTAATTTTAATAAGAATTTGTTTTCTCATTTTAATTGAATGATCAAGGTGCAAAATATTCTAAAGACAAATTTTCTATTTCTATATAATTTTGATATTAACTAGATTAAGTAATATTGTCTTATTAAGGTCTAAAATATCTAAGCAACGTGGTTTAAAAATAAATAAATAAATAAATAAATAAAAGGCTGAGGCCTTAGGGTAGTTTGTAGTTGAACTATGTAAGATTGGCTATTTGATTCAATGACTTGGAGAGGAATCATAGTTCGGTAATGAAAATGACCTATAAACGAAGTATATAAGGAATCTAGATTCTAGATGCACGAGTAAGGGGTAAAGGTACGTGTTAAAAAGTCCGAGACCGTTCATCAATTTCAAAAGACGTATGTTACATTCGTCCAATTTTGACGGTTAGGAATGCATTAAGATGCAGCAATAGTAGCACCATCCCCAAGCTTTTTGGGAGACAAAACTTAGTGCAATTGGATCTCTATACACAATTTGCTCATATTCCATTAACTCCGTGACGGAGTTAGAATTTATCGTTAAAGGCGGAAAAGTTTTTACACAAGCGTGAAATTTCGATAGGATTATTCACAGTTAGGGAATGGAAATTTTCACTTAAAATTTACCGTTTTCGTTTCTCGGAAGGAAGTGAGCGCCCCTGCTAGCTCTCCCTAACTCCGTCACTGATTGTTACATGAGTTTAAATAAGAGTAAATTATAAATAACTCTTTTATATAATCGACTTTTCTTAAATGACACTCGTTTATAATTTTTTATTAAAAAACTCCATTTTAAACCACAAATCAGTGCCTCTTCATCGCAATGAGACTTATTTTCGAATTTTCCGACCAAAAATTCATCTGCCCTTTCATTTTTCACTTACATAAGATGTTAAATTATTATTCTACTCATTTACTCCTTATGGTGTTCTTTAAAATAAGGCAAAACGGCGAATTTATGCTTATTCTTCTTCGCTTATAGTGCGTGATTCGAGTGTATTAGATTTGAAAGAGGTTTATAATTGGTCACAGGTTATGAAAACATAGTAGCAACGTAGGGATTACGTTATAAGGAAGGGTAAATCGATCAAATTATAAAAAATAAATCTAGTTCTGGTAAAGGTTTATAAGGGGTTTATTTGAATAAAAAATTATAAAAATGGTTATTTCAAAAAAGTTGATTATATAAAAGAGTTATTTGTAATTTACTCTTTAAATAATGAAAAACAAACTATACTCTTTCTATCCCATCAATATTTTAAATTTTTACGTTTTTTCATTTGGGTATCTCAATCATTTCTTTACGTTTTTCTTTTAAGTATGTACTGCTGTTATATTTCAATATGTGCGTGTTACTTTTTCACTTTCTATATGTTTTTAAACGGAGTATTTTTCTTCTTTTCTTGTTTTTTTTTTTCTAAAGAAAACGTAAAGAAATAACCGAAATAAAAGGAGCGGCCGTTACCGTTAATTGGTTAATCGTCAATCATTTAAGAATTGACAAGATATAAAACATTATTCTGGTATCAATCAGTGAAATTCTTGATGATGGAAGATGACAGTAGCTTAGGATGGGGCCGGGGCCGGCCACCATCCATCGCACTGGGAGACTTAATCCTTGTCCTATCTAGGACGACATTTTCTTTGATATTCCGTCGTATTAGGAAAAGCTTCCAACTAAAGCTACCACCTTTTGCTTAGTGGAATTTACGCTTTCTTCGTCTCGACTCTCGAGTTGGAGATACTTTGACGTTAATATAGATGTAAGTTAGCTTAGTTGATAAAGTCGTGAATGCCCGAGTTCCAAACCAGGTCAGCATTATTTGTCGAAAGGGTCTGGTTTTCTGCATAAATGTTGCGTGATTTCAGTAGGCATATATATCGAAATGATTCCACATTATTATTCATTAACAGGGAAACAATGTCGAAAAAAACTGGTGTACATCAATGATCAGTTCAAAGCAATTCAAGAATATGAAGCTTGCTACGACTCAGATTTAATTTAATATATCCGGTGTCAGACGCTGATGTTGTAGAAAACTTTTGTCGTTCCTTTCTTCATACGAATCTGTGATATCTGCACATACATCGACCAATAGAACTTATTAACAGTTGGTAAATACTGCTGCGCACAGCGCTTACCAGACGAATCAGAATATCAGACAAACCCAGCTAGATAACAGTAACAGCTAAGGGATAATACTCGGTTAGAAGAGATATACCGGAGTACTTCACAATTAAAATTAGTGCGAACAATTTAGTTAGCCATACATAAATAAAAAGCTTATATTCAGTTAAGATCAAAGTTCGAACAATTACCTTAATAGTTCTTACATTTGCAATATCCTGAACATGAGTTCCCCCACATGGGCAGCCAAGATTCTCACCTAGCTGCACAATACGCGGGCTGCTGTCCTGCAAGAAATAGATTACTGGACATTAGAGTATACTGATATCGACTTCAACCAGCGTAGCAAGTTATAGAAAGCTTCCGTCACATATTGAAAATTGTGCCCAAACTGAGGCTTAATGATTATGTAATGCAAAGCTTCAGAATTTGGTTGCAAGTATAAATGTGAACCTTAGGAATGTAATGAGGAAGCTGACCACCACAGAGCTCAGCAGCTTCATCGTATGGCAACACTGCAACAGTAACCTGTAAAATATTCGATAATTTAGAAATTAAAATATGAACATGAAGCATCTATATATATCCAAGGTGTAGCTGGCTCAGGAGATTCGATGAGTCGTACCTTTCCTCCTCTAGAAACTAAGGCATTGACATCCTTTTCTAACTCGTCTTGCTTAGTTTTCAGCTCAGTCTGTGGAAATATACCTTTATATTCAACCCATGGTCTGTTGAAACAAAAGCGCAAACGGATTAAGTCTCAATGTTGTTTAAAAGTATACATAAATAAATGCCATTATATGCTGTCTCTTCCTAAACATTTGTACTCAGTACAGTACTGAAGCCGTCCACAGAACAACAAAATGTCTTGGGCGCCTAAGGTGTTCATCGTACGTGAGGTAATATCCATATAGTCCCAATATCCCTAGCTTTTACGGAGTACACAATTACACGGTAACCCTCTTGAAAATCAGAGAAAAGCTAATTGTTGCTCCAAGACTGATTTTAGAGATACAGTTTGTTTGGAAAATGGGCGCTCCATGTGTGCATTAGGCACACGTTTTACCTAGCGTCTTGTCGCTTAGGTGATTCTCACGTCTTCTAAAACTAAGATGTTGCTGCTTTTAGAAGAAACAGATGAAATTCCGCGCATACATACCCATCAGGAAAGTGATTGGCTTTACCGGGCTCCAGGTGTCCTAAACCAACATTACGTATGGATATATCCAGCAAATGACCTGCTGAGTGTAGCCTGTAAGAAAAAAGAGTTGCCCAAGAATGTAAATTTTTTGCTTCACAAGCTATAGCTAAAGTACTGCTCCCCATAACCTATCGGAAAACGTGATACAGTGAGTAGGGACAAGTAGGGGCGCATAGCACCTCATAACTGCCAGTCTGCCACCCCGAAACAAAAAAGAACAGGATGGTGAAGTGTATAAGCACAAACAGATCCAAATTAAGTATAATAATGCTAGCTGCCAGCCGAGAGCAAAATAAAAGGGAAGCACAAGGAAATAAGTCTTATACAATTGGGCAGTGCAGGACGGGTCAGTATTTCAGAAGCATACGAGCTCTTCAGACCTAAGCAGCCTAGAGATTTTCAGCTGATTTAGGAAACCCTGGCTATGTCATAGATTCAAGAATTCATTGACTGATTGATCCATACTACAAAAACCAACACCGGATAGAAAACCTAGTTCCACAACGACCACAAGATAAACTAAGAACTCGTCTGAAGGCTCCTCTAAAAATGTCACAGAGAAGACATGCCAGAATACGGTAACATCAGAAGAAAACATGAAGCTATATATGAGTTTTCTAAGCAATTCAAAGTTCCAATCAGATGACATTGAAGAGACTACAAAGACAGACAGTAGACATAAAAAAAAAATGCATCAAGAACACAAGTTCAAAGGTGATCAGTAGTCATCAACACACCTAGAATTAAGATTACGACGACACTCGTCCACCTGCAACTGAACACAAGTTCCTTCCTTAATAGTCCACTCAGGTTCTGCACTGCCCTCCAATTTTTCAACATGTCCATAATGATAAACCTATCAATATCGACAAAAACCGAATTACAGCAGCAAATAACTCAATCTTTCAAATACCCACAAACCAAATATGTAATCTAAGATCAAAACACATGCCTAACTAATACATAAAAACTAAAGAAGAAAAGATGATTACTCACTATTCCATTTCAACAAAAACAGAATTACAGTAATAAAAATTAAATCTTTGAAATACCCGTGTCCAACACTCGACAATCAGACAAGGGTACGGCACTTGGGCACCTCATTTTAAGCCAAAATGTGCATATTTTTCACAAAAATAGCCTAACCCGACACTTGGACACACACCCGTGTCCGATACTTCTAAACGAGTCAGAGTAACATAACCCGCAATAAATAAAAACTAAATAGTTAAAAAGAATAACTTACAATTCCATTAATGGACCTAACATCTTGTACAACAAAATGAATGTCAGAATTTTCAACAGTAATGAAACCAATATCTGAAGGCTGCCCACCTCCTTGAGGATGAAATATAGTTGACTCCAATATCAATGCTTGTCTACCATCTTCAGTCTGTCAATGTAAATACAAACTATATTACTCAAAATTACGCGAAACCCATATAGGTTTTTAATACGCGTCTCAAGGACACGTGTTAGAAAAACCGAATTAATAAATGTTACAGAAACCTCAGTAATAGAGAGAAAGGTGGATTGAGAGTTGAATTTCCACATGTTGTCATAGTATTCTAGTTTTGTTGGTGTCTTCTGATGATCCATGTTTTTTTTTTCAATTTGCAAATTTTGTGGAGGGAATGATGAATTGAATCAACCTAATGTTTTTGTTCTTAAGTTGGCTTGTGTGTTTTACTAGTGCGTCGATAAGACCTGGTAAAACTGACTCGAGACGATGAGCCTAATTTAGAAGAAGTCGATTTGAATTGAAGAACCTGAATTGAGCCGTCCATATTTGACTGAACTAGAAATCAACTTCTGACCCGAAATGATGTAAGGATCCGAGTCAAACCCGCTTTATTAAACCCCTAATCAGAGAACCGGTAACGGGCTTGAAACATAAATGATGAAATAACTGTGCAGGTGTATCAAACCCGAATCTGAAATGAATTGATCCGAAATATATGACACAAGTCACACAACTCAAAATAACTCGACTCAAATCATTGTTAATGTGAAAACAACTTAATAATTTACATTTGTTTTATTTTTCCAAACAAAATTAAATTTACATTGAGTGATGAATAATGATCCAGACACAAAAGAATGATTGGTGTTATTAAAATCGGGAGTCGTCGTCGAAGGATTGTCGTTTGTATTAGATATATTATACGAGTATTATATTCTGATAATATACCATATTCTTTATTTCCTTCCCGACAGTATCTGTATCATGGAAACAGTTTCATTTGCAATCCTAGTTATACTAGAATACTTTTGGTATCACAAGTCTATCTTAGATATACTATCGTATAAGGTTTCGATAAATTTCCCTCTATCGAGTGCTACTATGTTGTTTACCTCTATTAAAAGAACACCTTCTTGACATGTCACACATATATTAATTATTTCGTATATATGGCTAAATTAATGGAAGCAATCTAGCAAACAAAGAATCACTCATTTTAAGAAAATTTTCCTTAATTTTCTCCATAAAATCCATTAATTCCTCTCATCTCATAACCTTTTCGATTCATTACCTTCCCTATTTCCATCTCCTTAACAACATTCCACACACGTAAAACTATGAACACGAAACATAACAACAACAACAACAACGATGAAAATCCACGATCACCAATTCGAGAACAACAAAAAATCATCATGGCAAGACGAGCACTCCGGTCTCTAATAATATCCCTTATAGCAAACATAACATTACCAATTACAATCATCCTATTATTCGGGTCAGGTCAACGTTACCACGACTTACACAACAAACCAATATGGTTCCCACCATTATGGATAATCCATATTTGTACAATTTGCTCCTCTTTCTTAATGGGCCTCGCCGCGTGGCTAATTTGGGCCGATGGTGGATTTCATATTAATTCAGAAGCATTACCAATTTATGTGGCCCAAATAACATTAAATGTGACATGGTATCCACTTGTTTTGGTAATGGGTATGGTTCATATTGGATTAATTTTTTGGGCAATTAATTTTGTTTCAATTGTTATATGTTATATTAATTTTACAAAAATTAATCATATTGCAGGAAGTTTAGTTAAACCTTGTGTGTTTTGGGCTGGTTTTCTTCTTGTTGTTACTTTTAAAATGTATCTTCTATGAATAATAATAAAATGTTTTTTTTTTTTGTATAATGTTATTATTACATATTTACCGATGCGAAATTATTTATATCGGACTCTTCCGTCTCAAATCGATCGTCGTAAATGTGAGTGGATTAGATTTTTTAATTTATCGCTAATTAATTGCGAAATATTCCTCTTTCGTTATGGTCAATAGTTATCATTGTTAAAAAATTCACACATATATTAAAACTGTTTTTTTTTTTTTTTCTGTGGTAAAATAGTTAATTAATTTAAGTGATTAAATTAAAAAAATACTCATGAATATCATTTTTAAATCCTTTAATTGAGTTATGATATTATATATACAATTTTTTTTTTATGTATAGGAATCTAAAAGGTTAAATTTAATGCTCATAGAATTTAAGACGATGTTGTAAATACCACTTCTTATAATTTTATCGGTTAAACAAGATGACAACTGCATATAACTACAAATATTAAAACACAAATTATAGAATAAGACAGTCTTATACCGTAAGACAACCCATTTTATAAAAAGAACTATTCATTTACTACTAACAATGAGTTATCTTCTTACAAACTGATACCGTTCTCACAATATAAAACCGTCTAATACCAAACGTTTACATTAAAAAATGCCAATTATGGCATTTGAAGGATTAAATAAAGTGCTTCCACAAGACTTTTCACTTGTCCCCTGCATCCATCTCCCATCTACAAAATCACATTTACCACAAACTAAATTAATTAATTAATTAATTAATCAAAAAAAAAATTCTTACAAACTTTTAAAACAAATTTAATTCAATTTATTATTCTCTTTTTTTAATTCAATTCAATTATCTTCCTTCGACTCTTCTAATAAAACCGCGCTTTCTAAAGCAACGAGTTCACATAAAATACTCGCGATGATTAAAAAAAAAAAAAGATAAATAACTATTGACTAGAACAGAGACGTAAAGTGTTTACCTCACCAACCATGGTAATATCCAAGGCGGTCGGACCGAAGGCCATGACATTGCTATTAAGCAAACCCAGATCATATTTTTCAGTTTCATTAAATAATTTGGACAAAATTCCTTGTTGTTTTTCACATTGAACTTTAACTAATAAATTTTTGTTGTAAATCTTCACTTCAACTTGTGGCAATATAATATCACTTATTTCTCCTTCATTATTCTGTTCTGCTTCGACTTCCTGCATGAGAAAATTAATTCGATAATTATTACGATAAATAACTATTGATCGGGATGAAGGATGTCTTATTAGTAGATCTATGTTTCCTTCAGCTTTTTTAACGTTTAAAATTTATAACGTAAGATTATAAACCATGCATGCAACTACGTTACTATTTTTTTTTTTGCATGCAACTTAGTAATTTATTGTACCCTAGTTGGGGCGCTCGTCCCTGCTGACTTAATCCTGACTCCGCCACTGAATTCAGTTCTTATTGGGTAAGGCATTCTTACATAAAAGGTTTGTAGAACGGAATTTTATTTGGAAGGTGATAGGGCGCCACCATAATTTATTGAAAAAAATAAATAAATAATGGAATATTAATTTTTGTTTTTGGGCCAAATGTTTAAGGGTAATTATGTAATTTTAAACTTTTTCACTTAAACTCAAACACTTAACTAAATAAAATTTTCTAAATAATATTTTACACCCAAACAATTACTCGAATGTTAACCTAATTTAAACTAAATTATCTTCATCTGTAATTTTTCTTTATTATTGTATTGTGTTTCTCATCTACTTCATTTTTCGTCTTATCGTCTACAAGCCAACAGAAGAAAAAATTCAATATGATTCGTCAATAAGAAGAACACTAAAAAAATCGATCGAACTTTTTGTCGAAATACTTGAGAGATCTGTAAGTTAACTAAACTTGATCATATTCATTTGTACGTAGTAATATGTGCGATAAACTTTGATCCGTATTCATGATCGTCCAAATGGAAAGACCAGAATATCAGATGCTTTGCTTGATGAACAGCTTCAAAAATATTAAAATATAAAAAAAATCAATTTTCACTTTTGCGCCAAACATTTAGAAATAAAAGCGTAATTTACTACTCCTATCTGATAAATAAAGGAAAATGTTCTAACTAGATTATATTATATATCTCATATTTTACAACATAATATTTAGATGACATTTACTTATACAAGCAAAATTTAATCATCACTGTCATTTACTTATCTAAACAATTTGATCATCATTATCTTTTATATCCCCGGTGGCGCTCAATTTGAGTACCACCCGGTGGCGTCATCTCATTTTCTTTAAGTAACCAACTTTTTATATAGACTAGTATTGGTGCCCGGCTACGCCCGGACTACCTCTATTTACCATTATAATTTATTTTCAATTAAATAAAACTACTTTAAAGTTGCATAACTGATAAATTTATCTCTAATATATTTTTTTATGTCATATCTTAAAATTACGATGAATAAATTATGAGACAAATTCACTACTTCCACTATTAATATTTTACTTATTTCGATTAGTTGGCTAATTGTTCATATATGTTTTCTTTTGTTGTTAATATTGTTACTTTTATTACATCCGTTATTAGTACGTTTAATTACTTTCACTACTCCCACCGTAATTATTATTACTTTCACGACTCCCGCCGTAATTATTGTTACTTTCACTACTGCCCCATGAATATTGATAATTTCATTACTCTCCTTGTTGCTTCTATTACTTTCACTATTCCCCTTGCTAATATAGTTACTTTGACTATTCATATGAGTGATTACGAACATATTATTATATCCAATGTTAGTACAATTATTTTCACTACTAACATAATTACTTTTACTACTTAGCCGTACAATTTTAAGAGGTTATATATTTAAATAAATATATTACATATATACATTAAATCAAATCGAAATAATTATAGAATATTATATCTTATGGAAATCTAACTTGATTTATTTACCTTTTAATAGTTTCAAAACTATAATCTACTTATATTATATTTGTGTATGTTAAATAATTGTATAATTATATGATGATACTAATTAATAACATAAGTGAGGCATGTGTATTTTAAGGAAAATCACCATATTTTGATATTCTCTAAATTTATACTTCAACCAAAACTATATAATATTTACTTTGAAGTCCCTTGGTCGGGTCMATCACACAGTGCTATCAATTTAAAACTATATAATATAATTAATTTGTATAGATTTATTTAATTACATTGAAGTCCCTTGGTTTCAGGAATATATATATAGTATTGATGGGTCATGTTAATTTAGTTTGTTTGATTTTTTTTAAAACGGTCTTACACAAGAATTATTCAACTGTTAAATACTCTCGTAGATGATGAATAATTTAATAAATATTAGGGCAATGGATTCATATAGACAAAAGTATACTCTTATATAAATATACTTACATATATGAATCTAATTATATAATTTTCGTAATTATAATTATTCTAATAACGGATCGTCACGACTTCTTAATAAAAATTAATATAGGAAATACGTACCCTTTCATCATCAGATCTCACTGCTTCCATTGTTGACGAATAATTCTGCTTGAAAACCATGAACAAGTTTAGGTTAGATGTGAATAAATTAAACCATTTTTTTAAGTCAAGAGGAATGAAAAGTATTTTATTTCAACTGCCGAAAATCGTTTACAAAAAAAATTAATAGGAATAAATATAATAGTTGGACCTCAACCATCACCTTAACGGCTATATATATTTCGTCACAGATAAGGAAAAAATCGTCGGAACTGTAGTTTAAGCTACTTATAATTACACAAATGTTATTCATCTCTAAAACAATAATTATTGTAATAAAAAACTATAATCTTCATCAATTAGCATAGGAATAAATAATTATAAATTGAATATTACCATGTAAAAATATATACCTCGAGCTCAAATATTACAAATATATATATACAAGAAATTAATGCAGATACAAATGAAGACTAGAGAGCTTCCATATATGTACACATATATATAAGTGAGTTGAAAACCATAATATTACTTAATTTTTTTTATTTATGTTTTTATTATTATTATTAGAATATTTGAGGTATTTTTATTATAATTATAATAATTTTTTTTAAGAATGTAAGCGAGGGTTGTGAACGAAGATCCCGTGCAACGCATGGCTCAACCAGCATGGCCCTACTTATAGCTTCTCTTATTCATCTATCTCCTCTCCATGCTCTAACCTAATCTTTTTTTTTTCCGGGTTTTTTCGGTTGAAAGGAACTGAATTATACTAGATTAAACTAAAGTGAACGAAGTTAGTTAAATGAAACAATGAAGCTGGAATTAGAGTTAATTTGAGTAGAGCAGAATTGAACTTTGAGCTGACCTAAATGAAGACATGCATGGAGCTAAGTTAATTAAACCGAATTGAGCTGAATAAAGACGAAAATTAAAGAACGTGACCTTAGTCTGAATTTGACTCGGTTAGGACCATAAGGATGGCCTAGTAGCTATAGCTCAAGATTTTTTAACATTGCTGAATTTTCATGGTTTAAACCCAAGACATGTGTCTGGTTTAGTTAAAACGTCGAGTAACATTTATCTAAGTGCTCATGAATTTTAACACGGTCTTATAATAATACGAAATTAACTTGTAACTATTTGTACGTCTTTGTCTCTTTAGTTTTGTCCTTAGCCTAAATTCAAGACATTATTATATTCTCTCCCAAAGTTATTTATATCAATATCAATATCAATATCAATATCAGTATCTCAGATTGATAAAATTGTGAACCTTTCCAATTGTACTTCAAATCCGTTGGCCTATTTGGGTCGTGACGAAGTTAGGATTTGAGCTAATAAGAGCGAAAGTTCAATATAGATGAATTAGTCATAGTGTCAACGTTGTAGGTGATGAGGATAAAAGAACAAAAACCAAATTAAAATCATTTATTTATTTTTCCCCAAAGTTTTATTGTAGACGGACACTATTCGTTTAAAGCTGAAGACGGATAGTGTTCCTTTTACAAAATATAAGTGGATAGGGCTAGTAGGTGGGAAATGGATACCCCTACTTGCCCTCTCACTTGCATTTTGTAAGAAAGTCACTATCCGTTTTCAACTTTAGACGGATAATGGTTGTCTACAATAAAACGGATTTTTTTTTTTTTTACTTTTTTTTGGAAGGAAACAATATTCATTTGTAAAGTACGAAAGGATATATTTATAGTAATAATAATAGGAGACATTATTAACGGCAACGTCGGCAAGCGGTCCGAATGATAGTAAATGTTTTTAACTCTTTATTTCTCAAGAAAATGACCTTTTTTACATATTGAAAATTCTGAAAAGAATTAAATTTTTACTTAAACAATTACTTTTGGATCTTCTCCTTTCACTAATAAATAAACTAATATTATATAGGTACATATATTATATAGCCAAAGACTCAAAGAGTAAGTCTCCAACGATTTTACAATATGACATTGTAAAACCGCGAAAGTGGTAATTAAGTTCTTTAACTATGTTCAATTGTGAAATTAGGTCTCATAAGTTTCATTTGGAGCAGTTAAACCCCTTAAGTTTCACCAAAAGTGAAATTCAACCACATTTCTTAATTTTCACCAAATTCTTAAATTAAAATCACTTTTAATACAATTTATATCAAATATAAAATATTATGTTTTATAATTTTAGAACTTTTATATTTATATTAAATATCGATTTTTTTGTTTGAATTTTATAATATATAGACAATTTATTATATATGTATGAACACTATATAAATTATAAACAATTTACTAAATATGTATGTAAAAGTGTTCTTTGATGATTAATAAATTATGTAGAAATTCGTAAAGTTGCCATTAGTAATTTTTAGTATTTAATAAATTGTTTAATACTAATATAAAAAAATTTAATTTAAATTCTTGTGAAAATTTTAAAAATAGGGTTGAATTTCACTTTTGGTGAAACTTAAGAGGCTTAATTACTTCAAGTGAAACTTATGTGGCCTAAATTCATAATTGAACAAAATTAAGGGTTTAATTACCACTTTCGCGCATTGTAAAACTATATAACAGATTTTGATACTTTTATCATGGAAAGTGGTGATTGGTAGTGAAAGTTGTTTTAGTGAGTTAATTAGGTAAATGATCAGTTGATTTACAATAATATATACTTGTGTAAACAATTTTATACCAGAATTATTGATAACGTAAATAAAACATATACTAGTTTTAAACCCGTACAAAAAAATGCACGGGGTAATAGCATGTGCTATCATTAAATAAAGTTGCATATAATTATAAAATGGCTGCACACATTAAGCTTTAAATTGAATATTAGAAATACGGAGTATAACCAATCTATTTACTAAAGACTTTAGACGATATATAAATACAATTCCTACAAAAAGGTAGTATTATTTATATAAATGTGTTGTATTATGAAATAAAAATAATATAAAATAAGTTAAATATGATTATGATGCTAGTTTCACTTACTTGATTAGGTAACATTAAGATATGAATTTAGGGTTGAATTTTAACCTTATTCGTTT